>JASEVX010000001.1:149581349-149852002 GCA_031761405.1 Serripes groenlandicus | reverse complement strand
GATGCTGTCATTCATCTATTTACCAGCAAAATCTCCTCAACAATTTTGTATGAACTTATCAAAGGTCAAGGGTACAAAGTTATAATAATTTAGTAGGCTAAGGGTTAGGTTTAATTTATTCGAACGATACGATACCCTATTGCATCGTTCATTGTTAATGTTCGTAGTAAACGAGTACATACTAACCAATTCAGACGAGTATAGGTCCCTAAAGCTTAGTCTGTAGCGACGCGGGTTGTCAATCCAGGGGTTGTGAGTTCGAACCCCAGCTTGGCATACATCATTTCCGACGTTTGTCAAAGTGTCATTCGCCGTCCACCAATGGGATAACAGTCTATGTGGACAATCAGCCAGTTTCTTGGAAAGTCTACTGTGTGGAGTACTGGTATGAAAAAGCCAGAAAATACATGAGTATGTGATCTGGCATTCGTGATAAAACAGAACAAATGTTGTAAACGGCGTTAAACACGAATAATCAATCAATCAATCACAACCAATCAACGGCTTGATATATTCTACGACGTGCCCATTGTCAAATCTGCAGCAGACGACTTTGAAACCATATAATCATGAATGTGAAGAATCTCCATAAATGAGAGCTTGATTATTGAAATGATTTGAATACATTGTCATAATGTTTTCAAAATTCGTCTTCTGCAGATGCGTTTAAATGAACCCCTGCTCAGGGAACACTCTTTCCGACGTTTGACAAAATTCACTGTGACAAACTTCTTCCACAAAAGGGCTAACAGTCTATGTGGAACGGAACACATGAGTAGGTGAACTGGCCGCCGTGATATACCTGAACAATTGTTGAAAACGACATTTAACCAAATCTTGAAGCTAGTTAAACAGTTATATTACGGCGACCGTGCTCTATGAAACTAACCTCATAACACCTCATAACATCTCATGGCACCTCATATCACCTCACACATCATAGCACCTCATATCACCTCACACATCATAGCACCTCATATCACCTCACACCTCATAGCACCTTTTATCACCTCACACATCATAGCACCTCATATCACCTCACACCTCATAGCACCTTTTATCACCTCACACATCATAGCACCTCATATCACCTCACACATCATAGCACCTTTTATCACCTCACACATCATAGCACCTCATATCACCTCACACCTCATAGCACTTCATAGCACCATTCTAACAAAAAGTAGTCACATTGATGCACAGCCAGATATTTGCTAAGTATTGTGATACAAGGAGTGTTTTCCAGGGCACGATTCAATAATAATGTCTTTTCTAGTGATGGATTATCCCTTTTCCCAAATACAACAGTTGTGCGGCAGACAACTTTGAAAAGATCTAGACAACAATATTGAAATTCTCTATAAATGAATGGAAACTTATTAAACAGTGTTGGAAATATGTGGCAAAAGGAGAAATTTCTCGTCAAATTTCTCCATTTGCCACAATGTTTTCAAACGTCATTTGCTGCATTAAACAAATCAATATTGCGTCGAAAATGATCGAGTTGGCCGTGGTTATAGGTTTAGTAGGTTCAGATAATCTGGTGCATCATCACACTCCAATCATACTCGAATCAGCTTCACGAAAACTCGACAGAGTATTTCAAAAAAGGTTTGGCGAAAAGTGTCTTAATTGATCGGAATCTACGCTGAGGTCAGGATGTGCGCCTCTTTGCATGTATGGACTTGCTAATTTGTTTAAGTATTCCCCCCACCCTCAAGAACATTTGATTCGAGAGGAACAACTCCTAAAAATATACATTCGCTGAAATTAAGAGTTACCTCGCCTTCCAATAATCCCGCTGAGGCAAGCGTTATTGCACAAGTGCATCAGCAGCAGTGTATTAGAATTACCACCGTATTTTACCGTCCGCTCGCGGATATTTCCGTAGCAGTTCGTCACTAGACTGGTTCTCGTTCGAGTTTGCCCTAGAAGATTAAGATTAGTGAACCAGTCTATTTATATGCGAGTAGTTTTTAACGAATTATTTTTTCTCAAAAAATAATACAGTTAACGTGATTGTGTTTGTTTGCGGAAGTCACGGTTAAACTACACTTCCGCTTAGAATACACATTCGCTGCACCTAAATAGTCCTAGTATTTTTTCGATATTAAAATGACTTCTACGTGTTATTTCAATACAGTGAAGTCATAATTATACTATCGAATCATCATAGATAATCAATTTTCTAGAAAATATCAAATTAACAGTACGCGCATATATATTTCATTTGTCGGCAGGTACGTATAAGGCACGAGTATGAATTTTAGTCGTATGCCCATTCACTAGAAGTCGACCCCACGCTATATAGAACAATGTTAATCTCACAAATATGCCACCACGCAGAGCTCAGTGAAATAGTCAGTGTGCATTTTAAACGCTCGCATCGCCGTTGTTTCTCCTTTTTCCAACATGATAACGATGATCAAAGGGGCTTTCTAATTATAGATCATGGTTTACATACGCGCGCATTCAGTTAGCTATATGTATATATACGAAAGTAACGCTCTAACGTGTATCAAAGTACCGTGGTGTAATGGAGAGCGTGTAGAACTACTAATCATGGACTACCTATGGACGCGAGTTCGAGTCCCAATAGGAATTGTTCTTTTTTTTTGTTTAATTCTTATTTTATGCGATTTGTTAAACATTATAGATTTATAATAATTAATTCACTCACATGAAACATAGTTATAATATAAGCCGAAATCCTGGATCCGCCCCTGGTGACGAAAACAAATCGAACTAACAATGTAAATCTCACAAATATGCCATGGGTGTTTTGACAGACTTTACGCAGAGCTCAGTGAAAGAGTTAGTGTGCATGTTAAACGCTCGCATCGCCGTTGAAATGCTACATTTACTAAAACTGTCAACTGATAAAAAAAATCTCTGGACAAAAATATTAATAATAATAAAATAGACTAAATTGTGCAATAGCATGATCAATTGCATTCATAAATTAGATTTTACAATACATGTTCAAAATAATTCGTTATAAGTACTTTCAGTACTTTGATTTTATAATAATAATGTAAATTAAAACCATAGTGTAACGTGTACCGGCGTTAAGCCATCGCGGGTCACCCATCCAGGCAATAACCGCGATGAAAGTGGCTTAACTTTACGAAAAGGGCAACCACTCTACCAACGTCGCTTTAAAGCTGCTTTCTTTAGCAATGATTACTTGGTTGATTAATTGGTTGATTATTGGGGTTTAACAAAGTTTTCATACAAAAAAAGTCACGAATACCGGATCACATACTCATGTATTTTCTGGATTTCTCGAACCGGTACTCCACACAACATTCTTTTCTACTAACTGGCTGATTGTCCACATAGATTGTTATTTAATTGATAGACGACGGATGACGCTTTGCACACGTCGGACAGGATGTCGGCCGATTTGGGGTTAGCATGTACTCGTTTACTGCGAACATTCACTATGAACGATGCGTTAGGGTATCATATCGTTAGGATTGCTTGAATCAAACCCTTAGCCTACTAAATTATAATAGAGTATACAGGAGTACGCGTATTAATTGATCCAAAACACAGTTATACGTATGAAGTGAAGTGGTCCAATTAACACGTCCTACATATTATTATTCTTTCACCATTTAGCTCTTCTCTCATTCTGAAACGGTGGTGTATTACCACTCACTCAACGCAGTAGAAAATGTTAAACAATTAGGCGAGAAATGTAATGCCTTTATGACTTTATTGGGAAAAGGTTAAACAACGTAGGCGATAAATGAAGACCACCATGTATATATGACTTTATTGGTATAAGTTTAACCAACGTAGGCTAGAAATGAAGACCACCATGCCTTAATGACTTTATTGGGAAAAGGTTGAACAACGTAGGCGATAAATGAAGACCACCATGCAGATATGACTTTATTGGTATAAGTTTAAACAACGTAGGCTAGAAATGAAGACCACCATGCCTTTATGACTTTATTGGGAAAAGGTTAAACAACGTAGGCTAGAAATGAAGACCACCATGCCTTAATGACTTTATTGGGAAAACGTTGAACAACGTAGGCTAGAAATGAAGACCACCATGCCTTTATGACTTTATTGCAGACAGAGGAGATCTTGATCACAGTGCGCGGAGGCAAATTAATGGAGGTCGGTTTTCATTATCCGTGACATTTCTGACTATAGAATGATACATGGTATCTATTTCTTTCAAAACATTAATTTCTCAATTCAATCACGAAGAAGACATTGAGCGTATTGAATTTTTAAATAGCTATGACAACTCGGATAACCAACATACAGGTTGCGATGGACTCGACTCGCATATAACCCGGGAGGAGATTAGAAAAAGATAAACATACATTCCCTAAATCGTGGTCACGTGGCGTTATTATCTCAATAGTCAAGAAGGGAGATAACTCCGACCCAAACAACTATAGAGGAATTATTTATGTCTATCCTTAATGGGCGACTGAAACAGTGGTCAGTAGAACATGATGTTATTACAGACGCTCACTTTGGTTTCAAACCTAAATACAGTACAACGGACGCTATAGTTCTGTTAAATGCCTTTATAGAAAAACAATTGCAAAATAAAAATAAATTTTAATGATGCTTTGCAGATTTTAAGAAATGCTTCCACTCAATTTACCGTAATGGTTTGTGGTGTTAACTTATTAAACAGGGCATTAACGGTAAATTATTCAAGGTTATACGCTCTATGTACGGTGATATAAAACTATGCGTGAAACATTTAAACAATTTATCGGACCTTTTTTAATGCAATGTCGGTTTATACCAGGGTGAGATCATCTCAGCGATTTTGCTTTCACTTTTGCTTAACGTCATAGAATTTTTCCTACAAAATAACGATAACCCAGGCCTCACATTAGATCAATTAAATATATACCCCCTGCTCTTCGCAGACGACTCAGTCAGTATATCGGAAACTGCTGAGGTTTTACAACAATTGGAAATTAGAGTTTAATACAGAAAAAAACGAAAGTAATGATATTCAAAAAGGGTGGTAGAAACACTGACCAACCGAAATTTACATATACAGAAGTTGAAATAGAAACTGTCCATTGCTTCAAGTATCTTGAAGTAGTCTTTATTAACGGAGGGTCATTTATGAAAGCTTATAAAACACTTGCAGGGAACACGCTTAAAGCAATGTACGCACTGTTGTCAATTACCTGAGGAAAAGAAATCCCGATTAAAGTAATGTTGTCTTTATTCGATTCGTTTGTAGCCTCAATACTCAACTATTCGTGTTAAGTGTGGGGTTTCTACCAGTCAGAAGCCGTTGAAAGAGTACATCGTAAATTTCTTAAAACAATATTAAATGTTAAACAGTCAACTAGTACTAGTGCTACATACGGAGAATTGGGGAGATTCTCACCGTCGATTAATATAAAAACAAGAATTATCAAATATTTCTTCAACCTCCATAACGTAGAAAGCGATAACTGTATCCTATATACGGTTATAATAACAATGAGAAATAACGTCGACCTGAATAGTATAACACTTAACTCCAGATGTTTACCTAGAGTGTTTCAAAAGTTGTCTGCGGCTGATTTGTTGTGAGTTGAATTAAGAACACAAGCACTGAATATCAAATAAGACATGCCATTTTACCCTGATTTTAATATACACACACACCTCAATATATACCTATTAAAACATAACAAACCTTAAAACTACGAATCATCCACTTACACCTTTTTCCACCTGTACAGATCTTTGTATTTCGATTCGGCAAAAATCAACACATACGGCGGGTGATCAATCGCATACACGCACACACTCATAAACACACAATATAGGAGCTGTCTGTAAGAAATCCTTGTGCTTCAACAAGGATCGCCCACAGACGTTATTATTTCACACATGCACGCACTCATACATTTCAAAGCACCAGCAAACAAGCGTGCTGACATATAGGTGATTGTGTTTGATCATATATGTGTAAATTATGTTTATGTTTGTATATGTATATAAATATATATGTATATATGGGTATGTCAATATTCACGCGTATGCATTGCATTGCATGTCGGGGTGGATGCCCGGACCAACTCCGAAGGACATCCTCACTGACATGTTCTGCTCAGTGTGCGCGTGTGTATGGTATTTGTAGTTTTATCTTTGTTTCAATATGCACGCGTATATTTTGCATCGTGTATCGGTGGGGATGTCCGGGTCAAATGCGAAGGACTGCTCTGTTCTGTGTGCGCGTGTGTATGGTATGTATATGTGTTAATAAGCAAGAGTATACTTGCTTTGCGTGTCATAGGGGGTGTCCGACTCAGTTACGAAGGATAATCTTTACTGACATGCTCTGTTCTGTGCGGGCGTCTGTTTTGTTATATTTTTGAAATGAAAAATCTATTCATAAAACAATATTAAATTGAAAACATTAACAAATTATGGTTACTTCCGCCTACAACATCTTTATTTATAATCTAATTAAAATTTAAATGTGTTATTCCATGACTATATTAAACAATTGCCAGTGTTGCATGTATGTTAAGATATACTGTATATGACGATGAACATTTTGTTCAAGTCAAATGTAAACAATGATTCTGTACTGTTCTGTTTTATTTTTTTATTCACAAGAGTGCTGTATTGTTAACATGGTGGGTCATCTGGACGTTGTTCCTTTTGTAATAGTTTGTAAGGAACACTAACTTTACTTAACAGTTCATTTATAGACAAACCAGTGACAACCAAGTTTAATAATAAAGATACTAGGCATGAACGGTATAGTATCTATGATGACCGACGTACGATAGTTTAAGAGAGAATTCACCACTTACTCGACGCACGTATGGACATCTGAACTCTGAATTTGCCAATCTGCCACGTGATGTAAAACGGCTGATTAAATTACGTAAGAACTTATTAGTCTATGGATTCTGTCGAGAATATAATGTTTTGCGAAGATATATTTCAGAACTCTGTAACATGTTTTGTGTGTTGTATCAAGTGAATGGACGATCTCAACCTCTACTTCTGTCAGGGAAATACGGAAGAATTTGGTCGGGAAAAATATTGAATGACTTCCAGGAGTCAATAGATAGCTTCCATGCTCTTGTATCTTGGTATAGCAGTTTGGGTAACTACAATTCCCGGGCATGACTGCCTGTGTAACATTGTAACACCTAACAGCTGGTGATATGTCCGCCTCTATGTTAATATGGTGTATGGAACTTTGTTGGACCAATTCATAGATATAACTGTGTTTGGATCTTCTAATGAAGACGCTCCTTTAAACTTTAACGTACCAGAGGGCTTTAAAATCAAGATTGGGTATTTTTCACATTAATTCGTGTAAATCAGTGAACTGAATCGTACGACCTTGCTCGTTTTGTTTGTCTACTTTGGGTAGAACTGAAATTGAATCCAAGTAAATGGCCGTCTTCGCAGTAATCTTTCCAACGTTCTTGTGTGTTCTCGTCTTTAATCTGTAACGTACCCTGGAAGCTCTTCACCACCTCTAACGGATTTAACAACGCCTCGTTTCGACAATTCGTCAATAACAACAAAGTAATCAAACTCGTATGTTGCAAGTATTTGTGTTCCCTCAATAGAACTACCGACCCTATTCACCTTTTTACATTTAAAGCGGTCGTCAATCTTTACAACCCTGTCTTATGTCTGTAAAATACAATCGTGGACTGCCGCCTGTAAATCTTCAAGATCAGCGTGGTTGAATTTTAAATTATGTGGGAGAAAGGGTTCATGAAGCGAAGTGGTCTAACTAACACGTCCTACAGGTATTCTTTCACCATTTAGCTCTACTCGCATTCTGAAACGCTGTTGTATTAACAGTCACTCAACGCAGTAGTTGTTAGTTGGCTGTTAAACCTTATATGCGCGACTTTAAACAACATTTGTGTATGTCGTGATGCCTGTATTTTTTATTTTTTCAGATTTAACGCCGTTTTCAATGACATTTCAGATCTGTAACGGCGGCCAGTTCACCTCACGTGTTATTCTTGGCTTTCTCGCATTAATACCCTACACGACATTCCTCTTATGTCAATTGCTACTTTCACATATAAACTATCTAACCCAATGACGCTAATAGTAACAATGACATTTATCAAGCACCGGAAACATAAAATGATGCTGTAACTCATGTATTTACCAGCATGCAGAAAAAACTTCCCAACAACTTTGTATGAACTTATCAAAGGTCAAGGCTACAAGTTGTAATAATTAAATCACTACTTATTTCATAGCATTTCCAAAGAGCTAGGGTTAAGCCCTGTGCAGACGCACGGTCTGGTAACTGCTGTGACTTCTTTCGCTTTCAAACTTTATATACATCAGCTCTTTTCCTCCTATCTTCAAATTAACCCTTTTCCACGTGCAGAAGCATTTTCACGACAGATATGCAACAGCAGTCCTTTGAAGTAAAAAACTGTGACGGATCAAAATTATCTTATGAGCAGTTCCCCATATCTATAATTTTACAAAGTATGTGTTGTACTTATGGAAAAGTTAAACAACGTAAGCGATAAATGTAGACCACCATGCCTTTATGACTTTATTGGGATAAGGCTAAACCATGTAGGCGAGAAATGTAGACTACCATGCTTTTATGACTTAATTGGAAAAAGGGTAAACAACCCAGGCGAGAAATGTAGACCACCATGCATTTATGACTTTATTGGGAAAAGGCTAAACAACGAAGGCGAGAAATGAAGACCACCATGCATGTATGACTCTATTAGTAAAAAGGTTAAACAACGTAGGCGAGAAATATAGACCACCTTAATTTTGTGACTTTATTGGGAAAAGGCAAAACAACGTCGGCGAGTAATGTAGACCACCATGCCTTTATGACTTTATGAGGAAAACGTTAATCAACGTAGGCGAGAAATGTAGACTACCATGTCTTTATGAATTTATTTGGACAAAGTTAAACAACGTAGGCGAGAAATGTAGACCACCATGCCTTTATGAATTTATTGGGAAAAGGCTAAACAACCTAGGCGATAAATATAGATCACCACGCCTTTATGAATTTATTGGGATAAGGTTAATCAACGTAGGCGAGAAATGTAGACCACCATGCCTTTATGAATTTATTTGGACAACGTTAAACAACGTAGGCGAGAAATGTAGACCACCATGCCTTTATGAATTTATTGGGAAAAAGGCTAAACAACCTAGGCGATAAATATAGATCACCACGCCTTTATGAATTTATTGGGATAAGGTTAAACAACGTAGGCAAAAAATGTAGACCACCATGCCTTTATGACTTTATTGGGAAAAGGTTAAACAACGTAGGCGAGAACTGTAGACAATCATGCTTTAATGAATTTATTGGGATAAGGTTAAACAACGTAGGCGATAAATGTTTTTTCTAACATGGTGGGTCATCTAGACGTTGTTCCTTCTGTAATATTTTGTATGGAACACCAACTTTACTTAACAGTTCATTTATAGGCAAACCAGTGACATCCCAGTTTCCATCAACGTCTAAGCGATAAATGTACACCACCATGCCTTTATGACTTTATTGGGAAAAGGTTAAACAACGTAGGCGAGAACTGTAGACCTTCATGCTTTAATGAATTTATTGGGATAAGGTTAAACAACGTAGGCGATAAATGTTTTTTCTAACATAGTGGGTCATCTGGACGTTGTTCCTTCTGTAATATTTTGTATGGAACACCAACTTTACTTAACAGTTCATTTATAGGCAAACCAGTGACATCCCAGTTTCCATCAACGTCTAGGAACTTTTCATCGATTGTATTCACATTCTATGAAGGAGCTCTTCCTGATCTTCGAACGATTCTTCCGCTTTCGAGTGAGCTTCACGAAGGTCGTCCTTGAGTTGTCTACACATTTGCAATTTACTTGCATAGTCGTGAATATCTTTTTGAATTTATCACAGTTTTTGTGTGAAATTTAAAAGTTATCTTCAAACTTTGAACGAAGTATTTAATCAAATATAGCATTTTGACAGTAAATGCATTTTCTGAATACACCAAATGACCCCGAAATGCACCTTTCCTTGACCTTTGGTGACCCCAATTTTGAAACTGTGCGCATGAAAACATCGATATCGTGAAATTTACCTTTCTCTTAAGTAGATTTGATTTTACTTGCTACATAAACGTAAATGATAACACGTTGACTTCATTTTGAAACAGATTCACTAACCTCTGCGTAGAATGCAGCATTATATCAGCCATTTGATCTGAGTCCCGTGTCTTGATATCTTCATTGATGTGATAAGTTTAGCGTTTCCCACTTAACGTTTAATGAGAAAAGGTATAGTTCGATTAATTGGACATTTTATCGTGATCCAGTGTATATAAACAGCACTGTCATAAAAGGAGAAACTGTATATTTTGACCATTGTTTACCTATATACACAATGTTTTCCAATGACGTCTGCTGCTGATATAAGTCTGAATGAGTGAAAAGTAGCCCGTATGGAGTTGCAAACACGATTTGATACATTGTGTGCAATGTGGTATATAGCGACGTTTTCACATACATATATAAGTCAGCATGCACGTCTTTTACTTAACAGTACTAACCTGACCTTGATATATTGATATCACTATGACATATTTCAGATGAGCCGTTCCACGAGAAAACCAACATTATGGACTCTGCGTAGTGTATCGACCCAGATCAGCCTTCGCATTCATCGGTGACTAATCCGGGCCGACACATTCCGTCTCAGGGGGATAGAGGTATAGAGTAATGACTCCTGAAACAGAAAATTCATAGAAGGCGAAAAGTGTCTGTCCGGATTAGCTTAAGCTGATTCGGGTCGATACATTACGCAGAGTCCGCAATGTTGGCTTTCTCGGGGAACGGCTCAGATTGAATGAAATGAATTCATTTTCACCTGTATTTCGGATTTATCACGGCCACCAGTTCACCTAAGAGTGTTTCTTAACTTTATGGCTGTATGAAATTCAACCGATTCTTCATAGGCAACTGGCTGTTTTTTTCCTATAGACAATAATAAGCAATTTTTTCTACAATTAGTCAGCTGTAAATGCGTTTGCGGGTGGGACATGGTTGATCGTTGAAGATTGTCCTTAATGCATGACAAATAAAGCGGACAATATACATATAGCACACACAGTAATAAAAGTGTCAATGAAGAGTGCGGTTAATTATTCCATGTGAACTGCGTAATAGGGCCTTGCTCTCCGAAAACCAGCCTTAATGCCTTTGCGAATAGTGTTGATTCATATCAACCGATGCATACTCACAAGCTGATCTGGTTCTGCCCTCTTCGCTATATAGTCACGTAAAATTTCCTGAAATTCTTGACAAATACTTTCCCTTAATATCAGATAACATAGATCAGTAAGCAGATCCTAATCTTCTCAACTATTAAACTATTAAATAGTCCTATGTTGGTTTCTGGATTTATATGGGTATAACCTCGTTTTCAACCATTTTCGACTAATCATAGCTCTTTTTTCACGTTTTTCATGTTCTAAAATCCTTATTTGACATTCAAACCCTATTTTGTTGGTACTCAAAAGAATCGTCTCAGTAAGACGATTCTTTTGAGTACCCAAAACATAGGACTTTGTTTAGTAATAAGAAAAATATTGTGGGGAAAAGACCTGTTCACTCCCTCTAATCTAGTTCTCTGACTAATATCACTGTGTTAAGTTCACCTACCCATGTGTTTCCTGCCTTTGTATCTTCAGTAATATGTATATTCCAAAATTACGGATTACTTAGTTTACGTTCTCCTTGCTAAACAAGATGTACATTGCATCTTTGTTACCACTGTGGATTGTGATCAGTATGGAATTTATATATGTACATGTGTGCAGTCTAATCTACAGTGATGTATTTTTAACAATCGTATTCTTAACCCTTCCTCACATACACACTATTTGAAGCAGACGAATTTGAAAACATCTTGGCAAGAATATGTTATATCTTGATAAAAGGAAAGTTTAAATATTAGAAGGAGTTGAAAACATTGTGGCAAAAGGAGACATTGCTCGTTTTGAGCAATGTCTCCTTTTGCCACAATGTTTTCAAAAGTCGCCTGCTGTAGAGGCTAGGAAAGGGTTAACCCGTACGATGTTATATGCAGCTTGTAGTAGCGGTTGCTCACTACACGAAGTTCCCTCCATACACAGTATAAGCGAGTTACGTAGAGCAAGGTCGATAACTATGATTGTAATGGGTCAAAGCGGTTTGCTGAGTTATTGTCAATGTAAATTTAACTGTCGTGTGATTAATTCATAACAATGTCAGTTTACTGTAAAACATGTAAGCATATGTATATGTTAACTCCCTTTGCTATATAGTATGTATTCATCATGCGGTAGTTCAATTAACATGGACTACATGCAATGGTAAATCCATTTTTTTGTCCATCGTGGTCTAAGGGAAATAACCGTTTATAAGCACAATTAATTGATATATACGATAGATTATCTACCTTTACCATTACTTTAAATGTGGGATTAAAATCAATTATTGCACACGCTGTGATGCCTCTGCAGCAGACAACAATTGAAAACATTGTGGAAACATTGTGGAAACGCTAGTTGTGCGTTTCTTTTATAAGTATTCAGTGAGTCTATATTTCGTCTGCTTAAAATGTGGATCAGTCAGCCAATTAAAGGAAAGGCATAACTAGAGACGTTTCAAAGATTATTTAAATGTTTTAGTAAACGTATTAGAAGTAATTAATCAAATCAGTCTGACACTGTACTTTCAATGAAAGCAATTAATTTTTACGCATAATCAACGTTGTTCTGGGCTATTTTAGTCGAGGATATTTACAAATATAATGATCATTAATTACAATGACGAATCTCACACGTTAAAATCAATCAATCAATGGGAGAATAGTTTAGCGTTAACCATTGAACGGATTACTTTTTATGCCAAATAGTTTACCCTTTCCCATATACAACAAGCCTGCAGCAGACGGCTTTGAAACATCTAGACAATCTCTATAAAGGAAGGTATAATTACTAAAGAAAGTTAAAACATTGTGACAAATGGAGAAATTGCTCGTTTTGAGCAATTTCTCCTTTTGTCACAATGTTTTAAAAAGTCGTCTGCTGCAGAGGTGTCAGAAAGCATCTATATGTGGGAAAGCGTTAACTAATTCTGCGACGCAGTAATTAACTAACCACGCAACCACATATGCGGTGTGTTCCGGAGTTGCCTTACAGTCTTTAATCTGAAATCCGAATTTGAACTTCTATGTTGTTGTTACTCAACGGGATCTTCTGTTTGAGAAGACTCATTAAGTAATAGTTACTTAGAATTTAATCGAGACATAAGAAAGAAAGAAATGATTGCCGAGAATTCTTGATTGGCGATTAGTTGATTTTGTGGAAACCCATACTTTTAATCTATAAATAATAGAATATACTCCGTGATTTAAATACGATGGTGTGTACTGAAGGTACCTGGATTGTTGGCGGATTCGATTGAGACTGCTCATATAGCCAAAATGTAACCGTTTCCCTCATACGACAATTCTGCAGCAGACGACTTTGAACATATTTTGTCAAACAATAGATCATCTCTGTAATTGAATGGATAACCTATGACTAAAAGGGGAAAACATTGTGGCAAAAGGAGAAATTGCTCGTTTTGAGCAATTTCTTCTTTTGTCACTATGTTTTCAAAAAGCCGTCTGCTGCAAATCTACATGAGGGAAATAAATAGTATTCTAACAGTAGATCTCTGGTATTCTTCCTACTTCTCTATGAGCATGATTTAAACGTGGAGTGTATGGTATCTTTGCGTTAAACGATGTACAAGTCGTTTTTCCTTCAACATAGTTTCGAGCCATGGGGTAGTTTCTGGAATCTGACAGCGGCATTTACTGTAATATATCATCGATTATATTCCTGGTGGTTATTGTCCGTTCGTGCCTGGGTGATGACCACGGGCTATTCATACATTAACCGTTTCCCTCATACGACAATTCTGCAGCATATTTTGTGAAAAAATAGAATATCACTATAATTGAATGGATAACCTGTGACAAAAAGTGGAAAACATTGTGTGCAATTTCTTCTTTTGTCACTATGTTTTCAAAAAGCCGTCTGCAGAGGCGTCAGAAAGCGTCTATATGAGGGAAAGGGTTAAGACGCAGCAGAGGTCTTGTAGCGTTTCCTCCCTTTAGACTTCACATAAAGGTATAGTGTTGTAAAACGTTGAAGTAAAAGTTACGTTATCAGGCCCCGATTCCACCAGCAATACTTAACGCTAAGTATTACTTAAACTAGGGATTTTCCTAAGTGTTTAAGTTAAGTAAACGTTGGTGGAATCGGGGCCTGGGCTCGTATTGGTCAACGCTTCTTCATGTAAATAAACATTTACCACCTCTGTTAGGCAAGGCGATTTCGGTAAGAGATCTGTATTTAATAACAGTGTCAGGAATCGGCAATTTTCGTAAGAGGTCGTAATACATCGGTATTGTTTGAGAAGTTGTCGATCAATTTCGATGTTCTCCAGCCTCGGTTATGTAGTCATTGGAACGTCTATCTTGAGCTGGAGATCAGGGTCGACGTTTGAAAAGATTGTAGCAAAAGAGAAAGTTGATCTTGAGTTTTAAAACCCTCTACTGTAGATTTATGGTATATTGGATAGGTTAGCATATCACAAATTTGATGAAAACAAAAGCACGTATTAATTACGTTGTATATACATATGTTCATAAAGAACAAGATCAGGATCGGGATCGGGTCATTTTTACCGAGTAAAACTAGTTTCCATATCAACGAAGTCCGGAAGTCGAGCAGTTGTTAAATTGATGTAGAACATAACTTGAACTTCCCGAACATTTCGTCTGCATGTGGGAAAGGGTTAATTCCCCCTTGATATCTTGTTCTCGCTTCCTTTTATGCTTCGCTTGATGAATTGAACGAGATTTATCGTAAAATACATTACAAGTTCTATGCTGTAGGAACTGCGATACTGTATATATCCAATGCCTTCAAACTTCAAGTTTACTTTTGAACCAGAACTGAACACGAAAGGGAAAGAATGCTCTATATATTTTCACCGCAATAATTGTAGACTCGACTCTCTAAAGGAAACAATGCATATTTTTAGCGATCATTAACCCTTTCCTACATACAACAGTTATGCAGCAGACGACTTTGAAAACATCTAGGCAAAAGCATTGAAAATCCCCATAAATGAACAGTGACCGCTCGTCTGTGCTAAGTTCACCGTTGAAACCCCTGCATCGTTGCAAAACCGCATTTCTTGAGTTATATGTGTTCGTAACTAATATATATGTGTTATCTATTTTCAGGGATCTAAAGATGGAAATATTCTGCTTGACGATAAACATAAAAACCTTAAAGTTATAGGTAAGTAAACATACACATACTTGTGACCCCGTTGTTGCGTCTGCGAACAATAAACACAACGTTAGTCTGTAATTAAGCACAATCAACTCGGAGCATTTTCTGAACTTTTATATTAAGTTTTTACTTAATGACTTTAAGTCTATTTCGATGTCTGCTTCCTGGAGACTGGTTCCGTGTATGTGGAAATCTCCCATAAGGCAGATCCCGCTCATCACGGGACTCGAACCCGGGACATTTTGTACGATAGGCCGACGCTCTACCGGCACTTCCTAAGTCTACACTTACCGAGAAGAGACATGTATGTGTTTACACTAGCACTGCAGTGCAAATAGTTAAGCATCCATACCATGCAGAGGTCCAATTAAGGAGGGCTATTCAGCTCCTTCCCCCACAATTTCTCTCTTATTATTAAAGCAAGCCTTATGTTGTGGGTACTCAAAAGAATCGTCTCACTGAGAAGATTCGTTTGAGTACCCACAACATAGGGTTAGAGGGTAGAATAAGGATTTTAGAACACGTAAAACGCCCCTTATCTAGAGCTATGAATTATTCCATACTCTATAAACAAGGGGACACACGAAGACCAGTTTTCGACTGACGTGGTGTTTGTATATTATTCCCTTTCCCTTTCCCTCATACGACAATTCTGCAGCAGACGGCTTTGAACATATTTTGTCAAAAAATAGAAAATCTCTATAATTGAATGGATAACCTATGACTACAAGTGGAAAACATTGTGGCAAAAGAAGAAATTTCTCGTTTTAAGCCTTTTCTTCTTTTGTCATTATGATTTCAAAAAGCCGTCTGCTGCAGAGGCGTCTATATTAAATGTTAATGAACTTCACGGATTATCAATGTGACGATTATCTGTTTTGCGTAGTCAGTATCTTTTCTTTCTTTTTTGTGTTCTTTCTTTCTTGTATATGTGTTATTTTAGTAAAGTCAGACACTCATGCAAAACATGACTCTAACGATCATCGACCTCATTTTAATCAGTTTTGGGCATGAGCAGACATAATTTGAGCTGATCCTTTACAAAACCAACCATTTCCGACTTTGGATTCAATATTAAACCAACCATTTACGACTTTGGATTCAATACTAAATAACCTTCTGACAAAGAGTGTAGCCGTGTATGCACAGGACGATTTTCATCTACACATTTTATAAATGTGTTAAGGTTGGTTTCCCTGTACTACGGAGTCGAGCCCTAGTAGCTCAGTCGGTAGCGAGGCGGCCTCTAAATCCAGGGGTTGCCAGTTCGAACCAGTTTCCAGTTCTTGTGTTCAACCAAATGTCTTGTTGATAGCTAAATGTCCGAAGATAAGAAAGAATGGATATCATTTCCCTCATACAGACGCTTTCTGTCGCCTCTGCAGGAGACGACGTTTGTAAACATTGCGGACAAAGAAGAAATTGCTCATAATGATAAATGTTCTCCTTTGGCCACAATGTTATCAGCTTTATTCAATGTTTATAAGATTGTTTTACAAAGAGTTTCAATATTTTGCAAAGATATTTACAAAGTCGTCTACTGCAGATGTGTTGTAAATGGGGAAAGTGTGTTCAATGACCAGTATCTGATTACTGTCCGGGAAGACATCAGACGGTAAATCCCTAAAGCCATTTGTTTACCAAATCCTATCAACGTTAGATTCATAACATGGGAAATAACGAACACTCAGATCGGACTGCTATCCGTCGAGGGGTCACAAGTTTGATACCGGCTCGGTTGTTCTTTCCGACGATTTACAAACATCATAGTAACAAGCGTCGTTCGTCTTCTCCCAGTAGGCTGAATGTCTATGTTGGAAGTTGGCCAGTTGTCAGGGTAGAATGCTTCGTGGAATACTGGTGCGAGATAACCAGGAATTACATGATGGTTATGTGAATTAACCGCCATTATATAACTGAAGATATGTTGAAAACGGCATAATTCTTGATATACTCATCACTCCGGGCAACTAGATAAATGAGCCGTCACGCGAGAAAACCAACATTGTGGACTCTGCGTAAAGTATCGACCCGGATCAGCCTAAGTATGCTGCGCAGGCTTAACCGGATAGACACTTTTCGCTTTTGAAATCGCAATCATAATTACACCTGCAGAAAGTATGCACATACTGCTTTAAATTGTTCAGTGTGTGAATGTATGCACATACTGCTTTAATTTGTCCATTTAGGTTGCGCGTGATCAAGTCATGTTGACAGCGTAGAAATACATTTTATTTTTTAATCATGTAATTCATATGTTTTAACATATCATTTCTTTCGAGTTCTTTCTTTTGGGTACGTGATGTTGAATCAAATCCATTTGTCCGGCTTCATATGCCAACAGGTCACCGCATTTTCATTTTTAGACAAGAACTATTTGGCGGTTCGAAAGGACCGACATGGGTATTAGCTGGCAACAGTCCATTCGTTTTCAAAAGAAGATATTCCACAGATCATCCACTTGCATTGATATTATATACGATCTGCAACTATCAATACATCTCTCTGAAGCCGAGATTGTGTTCAGAAACAGAGAGCTGATATATAAAGACAGATGTGAATAAATTCAAGGCCAATATTGTTAAACACTAGTCTAGAGTCAAGTCTCAAAATGATGTTTGTCCTTGGATTTAGCCTACAATAGAAATTGGCTCTAACGAGCCCCTTGCTGAAAATGGAAATAATGCTTATCCAGATGAACAATTTCTCATTTTCTCGCTACACCTGAACACATTTCAAAAATAGATTTAGTTCAGAAGAACTTCACATACCTTCAGAAGTGGCTATACGCATGGTGAACTGTTCATCGTGATTTAAATGAAATACCTCTGAAAACGACTTGTATTTATTATATTTAGATACACATCTATAAATATCACAGTTCTGTTGCAAGGAGCGTGCGTCCTGCATTGCGCCTAGTGGTGCACAAGCAAAATAATCTTTTCCAAACATTATTTCAAAATAACATTTACCAAGTGTTCGTGATACATCGTTAATCAACAGCTTTTAGTATTTTAGTATTTTAGTATTTGAAGTTAAACTGGAAATTGTTTTATGATGAACAGGTACTACTTTTCTTGACTCCCCCGCCAGATCAGCCTGCGAGTCCACTCAATATCTACCGTTCGTCAAGTCTGACATACAGTTTACATGCATACTGAAAGCACATGAATATCTTCATGTTATCTTCTAGTAAACACACTAAGGTTTTTCTTGCATGAGCAGGGATTGTTTATCTTATTTTCCACTGTGGCATTATATTGTATGGTATGGTGATCGGGAAGCTGCCGTTTTCGACACACTATACAGACCAGTACCGTCGACAAAAGCTGCTCGTACAGATACAGAAAGGAATGCAAGAACAACACGTCAAGGAACTTACAATACACTGTATATCTCTAGGTGAGGCAACTTTCTGTAACTACTGTTATTATTATGTGTATATCTCAATGTTGCCCGAAGAAATAGAAGAAATTAAATACCAGTATTATTATTATCATTTGATAAATGGGTTTAGAGACTAGTCAGAAGAATATGTGGTATTCCATCAGGGGACATTTTGGTAACACGGGTCAAACTAAAATTATATATTCCGATTTTGTCAGAAGTTGCATCTACATTGACTTTCTTTTCTAGTTGTAGACGGGCAGTGGCGGCTCCGTGTCAGAATAGCAGAACGGGATTCTCGTTCTGCTTATTAACAACATGAATTAATCGCCGAACATAAACTCGTTCACATGTTAGCAATTTGACAGTATGGTAGAACGAATATCTCGTGCCGTCATACTGCCATTTCGCTGCCATACTAGCTAATCGATGCTCTACTTGGTCATTTTACAATGACTTTTTTATTTATTTATTTGTCTATGTTTGCAGACCTCGCAGAACTGCTGAATAAATTGATCGAACCTTCCGTAGCGTTACGTCTTCCAGTGCTGGATACTGAGACACACCCTTGGGTCACGTGTGATCAAAAAATTCCCTTCGTTCCGTTTTCGTCATTGCCTAAAGATAAAGCTGCTAAAACTCAGGTAAAATTTAAATTCGTTTATCAGCGCATGAATCTAACTTAACCGGCTGTTGCTCATCTACCCAGCTTGAGACTAGTGTAGATCTTTTCTTCAGTTAATCGCCTTAAGCCCCAACCTCGCTTCATCGTGTTTCATTCATTTTTATGTTTAAACATGGTTTCCATGCTAGAACATTAAAACTATCACTTAATTCAATCTTAATACATTAGGTTTCCATTGTTAAATCATTTGACTTACGAAAAAGTCTAGGTATGAAATTGTAGAACATGTACACATTTTAACTTATCATTGTATGTGATAGTTGGAATGGCAACAGTTCATCTGTTATGATCTTATGCTGGCTTCGCAAGAGCAATATATGGCAATTTGAAAGAGTACGTTTGGTGTAGGGTCTAAAAGTTGAAAGTATATCGGGGAAAAGAAATAATTATTTGAGGGTTCAAAAGCTTGGTGATTCTGTGAAATGTTGCTTGTGTGTGAGCAAGCAAGAGGCACCATGTGCATTTGAAACACATATACATGTAATTGTGCAATAATAATATATCCAGCATACCAATGGTATCACTATTTATTATGCATTGTAGGTAGTCTGACTATTCGAAAAGTAGCAATGGCTATTCTATTCACGCCGTACATCGATATAAGCGTCAGCATTCGACGGCTTGATTGGGTTAAAGTTTTGTTAAAAATTGTATTTTAACTACAGCTCAAATGTTGATGGGCAATATTATATAACATTCCTTTTTGTCAGACTTCATGTGTTTCAATCATATATTTTGGCAACATCAGAATATGAACCACTCCATTTTTAAACAAATATGAAAATTGGTAAACTTTAATGTCTAAGTGGCAAACAGTGCGGATTTCAGCAGAGACATCTCGTAACACGCTGTCCCTGAATCTACATTGTCTGCAAAAGCCCTATTATTGCATTTGAAGAGTTAAAACATAGTTTGATTTGATTACACTTTGAATAGTCAAGCTTGTTGTCCGACGATTAATTTAAATAGTTGTTATATTTGTGCCGTTCTACGAGAAAACCAACATTATGGACTCTGCGTAATGTATCGACCCATATCAGCCTGCATAGGCCGCGCAGGCTAATCTGGATTGATACATTCCTCTTCAGGGGGATAGAGGTATAGAGTAACGATTCATGCAACAGAAAATCCACAGGAGGCGAAAAGTGTCTGTCCGGGTTATCCAGCACGGCATGCTTTAGCTAATCCTGGCCGATACTTTTCGCAGAGTTCACAATGTTGGTTTTTCTCGCGGAACGGCTCATTTGTATTACGTGTGCCAAACTTATAGACTTGTATGCAATGTTGTCAAATCTCCAGATAGATATCCAAGAGTATAAACACATATCTAATAAAGCTTGCTTTGTGTGAAGATAATATAAAATTCTTTATTAATGATTTAAATTACGTTATGGATCTAGAGTATGAAAACATGTGTAATATAGCTTGCTTTGTGTGAATATAAGTATGAAAACATGTTATATAGCATTCTTTGTATGAATCTGACATTATATCCTGTATTGCCGATTTAAATTACCTGATGGTACACATGTTTAAACACATTTCTTATGTAGCTTGCTTTGTATGAATATGCATTAAATCCTGCACTAATGAACCAAATTTTCCGAGGAAAAACATATGAGCTTTTCCTCGAGAAAACCAACAGTATTGACTCTGCGCAATTTATCGACCCAGATCCGCCAGCGTAGTCTACGCAGTGTCTGTCCGGGTTAGCTTGTGCGGCATGCTTAGGTTGATCCGGGTCGATACATTACGCAGATTCCACAATGTTGGTTTTCTCGTGGAACGGCTCATATCTTATTTAACGTGCTTTGTATGAATCTGACATTAAATTCTATATTACTGATTCTCGTACAGGAGATAGAAAGCCAGTTGGAAATGGAAGAGGTAAAAGGGAGAGAATCGATTTCAATTCATGCTTCTATTGGTTTTACTCTTCAAATCTGCCTTTCTTCCCTTTCCCTCTTTGATTACTACATCGATATAGTTGATTTTGTCTTGGATACCAATATTTTGTCCGGAAATGTAATTTCCTACGTTTGAGAAAATCGAATAAGGAGGAAATTAATTTCCCCCTGTTTGAAAGCAATGAACGCTAGGTGGCGTTGTTTTAAAGTGAATTGCACGAGGAAAGTTCTCGTGATCAGTCTTTCAGGTTTGGACAGTCGGACTGTGGTGACGTGTAACGAGTTATATTTTTTTTTATATACGATAGTTCAATTGGTGCGTCGAACTTGTTGCTTTTGAAAAGGCTTACGGTGATGATAGGGATTGGACTTGAAAGTGAGAGCGTTAACCCCTTTCAGTCCCATTACGTGCAGTAGAAGATAAGTATTTCATTTCTAGTTGTACTTATGATATAAATTGGTTTACACATGACTATTTCGATTACGAGTAATATCAGAAGGCTATTCTGAATATATTGCGAACAATAGGTTAATGGAACATATTGCATTCTGGATTGCCCATGCGCGGGAAGTGCTAGTAGTTCGGAATGGAAGTCGGCTGCTTTTTGGATAATGTTCTTTCGATTAAGAGTTCTCGTCATTGCTTCAAGATTTCTTTTTTATCATTGCTACTTCAAAAGAATTTAATACAATATGTTAAAATGGAGAAGGCAATGTTATCTTTATATATTGACTGAAGTGGAAAAGGGAGGGAAAATGATAGGTAAGGGACAGTAATACGTTATGAAAATGCAAATGCTGAACACTAGTTACCTCCCCTGCTCGCATAATACGAGCATTATTGATATTCAGATTCCGGTTTGACTTATCGCTGGAAGAAATGTATTACTATGTTCATTCATAGAGAAATTCATGAATCAATTGATATATTTCAAAGCTATTTATGTTCTATACATATGTTCTTTCAGAGATAATATGAAAGAACTGCAGGAAATGGAGTTATCTGTTACAGGCGTGGCTGCCTTTAGAACTGTTGGTGATATGGCGATATGTGGTTATCGTCAAGGCGATTGCCTTTCCGATTTATGGACCATAGAATGATTGCTAATAAGGATTGCAGTTCTGTGGTTTGTTGTCGTTGGTTTTAAGATAAGAAATCCATTACAGTAAAAGGTTCAATAAAAAGAGAATTACAAGATATTGCTTATTTCATTTTCAGTTTTGTATGGCAAATTCAATAAGTCTTGAAATGGAATGGATTCCGAGGTCTGAGAATTACAAAGTAGATTTCTATTTGTCTAAACGTACAGATTACGATGATTGGGGAATTCCCTATGATATTTCCCGAATTATAGAAAATAAGTGCGGGAAATTAGAAGTTCATTGCTTCGCATTTCATTACAATGAAACTTGCTGAAGTTATATTCAAGGTTTTGGAACCCATATTGCAGAGGTAAAGATGCATTTGCAGAATATTAGGGTGATCAGTTCGGGTTATTTGTTCCCACTATCAGTGAAATAAATAAAAAAGAAGACTCGTGTCTCTGTTAAGAAAGTTGCCAGCGTATGTCAATTGTTATCGGACATGCCTCTCAAATCATGACGAGATATTTGAGTACAAATATATTGATGGCACGTCATTGGGATTCGTTTATATTCCTTAGTGATGAAAGTTCACAACAGTTATTGTTTTGGAAAGATGGTTCATTTGCGAAAGAAATTACTCACTGGTTTGATTTGCCAACTGAAAAGCATAATTACATGAGATGTAAAAATGGCAAAGGAATGTTTGGCAATACGGATTTGAATTTCAGAATGCTGGCGATCATTTTTAGTTCTAAGCAAGGGAAATAATAAAGAGTTGCCCCCCTTATACAAAGAAGTAAAAAAGAATGACGTTATTACAGTAGTACCGCTAAAGATTAGGCGGTATCGCCGAAAGATTGACTTTCCATGTAGTAAAGTCAGGCGGAATCGCATTAAAATTGAGTTCTCAAGTAGTTCAGTCACGCGTAATTGCAGCAATACTGATTTCCCATGTAATAAAGTCAGGTGTAATCGCATCAATATGGATTTTACATGTAGTCTTATCGGAATCGCTAAGAATAGCTAAGGAATTGCCCTCCTTATATTAAGAGAAAAAAGAAAGAAAAAGAAGTAAAAAAGAATGACGTTATTACAGCAGTATTGCTAAAGATTAGGCGGTATCGCCGAAATATTGACTTTCCATGTAGTAAAGTCGGGTGTAATCGCATCAATATGGATTTCCCATGTAGAGGTTTCTCGGAATCGCTAAGAATAGCTAAGGAATTGCCCTTCTTTTATTAAGAGAAAAAAGAAAGACAAAGAAGTAATAAAGAATAACGTTATTACAGCAGTATTGCTAAAGATTAGGCGGTATAGCCGAAATATTGACTTTCCATGTAGTAAAGTCAGGTGCCATCGCATCAATGTGGATTTCCCATGTAGAGGCTTATCGGAATCGCTAAGAATAGCTAAGGAATTGCCCTCTTTATATTAAGAGAAAAAAGAAAGACGTTATTACAGCAGTATTGCTAAAGATTAGGCGGTATCGCCGAACTATTGACTTTCCGTGTATGAAAGTCAGGTGCCATCGCATCAATATGGATTTTACATGTAGAGGCTTATCGGAATCGCTCAGAATAGCTAAGGAATTGCCTTCTTATATTAAGAGAAAAAAGAAAGACAAATAAGTAAAAAAGAATGACGTTATTACAGCAGTATTGCTAAAGATTAGGCGGTATCGCCGAAATACTGACTTTTCAGGCGGAATCGCATTAAAAATTCATCAAGTAGCTAAGTCACGCGATATGCAGCAATTATTGACTTCATGAAGTAAAGTCAGGTGAAATCGCATCAATATGGATTTGTCATGTAGAGGCAGGCGGAATCCCGATGTTCAGGATATTCAGGCAAACTCGCCATGTTTATACTATTTAGGAGGAATCGTCATGCTTAGAATATTCAGGTGGAACCGTCAGGTTTAGAATACTAATGCAGAAATATTGACTTTCCATGTAGTAAAGTCAGGCGGAATCGCATTAAAAATTCATAAAGTAGCTAAGTCACGCGAAATTGCAGCAATATTGACTTTCCATGTAGTAAAGTCAGGTGAAATCGCAGTAATATTGATTTCTCATGTAGTAAAGTCAGGCGGAATTGCCATGTTTAGGATATTTAGGCGAACTCTCCATGTCTATAATATTAGGCGGAATCGCCATGCTTAGAATATTCAGGTCGAACCGTCAGGTTCAGAATACTAATGCAGAATTTACATGCTTATAATTACTAGGCTGAAATATATATATGGCGGAGTGCAATGCATGTCAGCGTTCTACATTTGCTAATGTATGTCAGTGTTTTACATTGTTTCATGTATATGAAGTAGCAGCTTGCTATATTATGTATTTCTTATGTAAATTTATTTCTTCAGATTCACGCAGAAAATATTAATGATTTACCGGAAGTTTAAGCGGAGAAGGCGTATATACTCCCGGATTTACTTAGACAATCAAGGGTACAAGAAGTACAACGGTGCTTTTATGCGTTTTCATAAATGGGCCTTGTGTAATGGGCTTGGGAGTAGGGACACTTCGCCCGCTAAGATTTCTACATTCGCAATTTATTTAGCTTTTGTAATTCAAATCGCTAATACCCCTAGTTCAATGATTGCTGCATTTTATGTTATTAAGTGGTACCATGATTTATTCGGTTTAAATTCGCCTACAAATTCGAAATTTGTAGTTAAAGTTCTTGAGTCGGCTAAAAGGATTCTATCCAAACCAGCTGCTGGGAAAGAACCTTTATATATTGGTATTGCAACCAGCGTATATGACAGATTGAATGTCGACACAAACATTAAAAGTCAGCGCATTATTTGTGCTTTTTTGGTAGCTTTTGCTGTTTTTTTAAGAAGTTCAGAGCTTTTAAATATTCGTATTTCTGATATTGTTTTCAATATTTCTTATATGGCTTTATTCATAGAAAGCAGTAAGGCGGATCAATATCGTGATGGTGCTTGGGTAATGATAGCTAAAACAGGATCAAAGTATTGCCCAGTTGCCCAAATCACGGTATTACTATCCTATTATAATGAATTTAAATAAAAGTTGAAAAGAAAAGTTAAAAGACAATTATATATTCAAATTCCGAATACATCATCTGGAAAGAAACATTCTGCTATATGATTTGTATATTCCATTGGCATATTTTCATAAAGCAATTATGTCATAGCAAACAAGATACTTTTCCAAACAGATAGCTACGTACAGATAATAACATACTTTGATCCTAGTCTAATCGAGCATTTTGTTCAATTTGTTTGACATTAAAGGTGAAAGAAGAATTAGCTGGCCTTCTGCAAATTCCTAGCGAGCAGGTGGATAAGACAGTCCATGAGAGTAAATGTGATGACTTGTCAGCCATGTTTAATATGATGCTTGATGTTAAACGGTCGGAAAAAGGTAAGGATATCTCACATGCAGAGGTCCAGATAAGGAGGGGTATTCAGCTCCTTTTCCCACAGTTTCTCTCTTATAATTAAAGCAAACCCTATGTTGTGGGTACTCAAAAGAATCGTCTCACTGAGACGATTCTTTTGAGTACCCACAACATAGGGTTAGGGGATTTTAGAACATGAACAACTCCCCTTATCTAAGGCTCTGCCATGCATATGTAGTTCCATTCACAAAATACGTTATTCAAGTCTAAGTATAGCATATAAATAAAACTATGATGAATGGCAATTCAAACGCCTTTGAATACTTTTGAAGTTGAAATAGGATGCGGAGGAGGGGTGGTCTTTGGCAGGCCTCGGTTGGCCATTAACGAATCGCTCAAATGCACTATGGGTCATACTTTAACCTTTTTATAAAAAACAGACTTCATTGTCAAATTACTTAATATAAACGCATTAAAAACAAAACCGCTTGACATAACATTGTTGTTCAAAATAATAATTACCTAATTTTATCTTTCGAATAAACATCAGAGAAGCCGTTTAAGGCCAGTTAATTTATTTGAAACGCCAAAGTAGAGACACTTCAAAGATCATTTAGTTTGGGAACTCGTAACAAATCAAAACCGTTGACATTAAATTACGAAAATCTGTATGTTTTTGTTCATTGGCGCCTAGATGTGGTTCTTTTGGGGTTTTTTGGTGACGAAGCTCATGGTGTTGATGGCAAATTAATTTATTTGAAACCTTGGGGATCTTGTGATGGCTCAGGTGTTGATGGAAAATTAACTTATTTGATACCGTGTGATGGCTCAGGTGTGTCTGTCAACAACAAGAACTGGGCCACGTCGGAGACCAAAACTGACCTTCGTGACTTGGCGACTAGCAAAGATCCAGATCGGCCTGCATCTCCGTGCAGCCTGATCAGGATTTTCGCTTAACGATAATCAGTCGCACACATCTCTTTGATTTCTCAGAAGGACGGCCATGACCAAATGTCGACTTTAAACATTTCATTTTCAATAAGATCGAGAATGCCATTATTTATAAAATCTCTGGAAGTCGGTTTTCGTGTGACATGATTCAAATTATTTATTCTGTTTTTCGATACGTTAGGACTGTATGACCTGGACTTCACCCTGAAGATGGAAGTGAAAAAGGAACGACACCGGAAAAAACACCACCACCACAAACATAAATCTAAAAGTAAGTTCAAAGATGCGATGCACTTACATTCGTTTTACCTTTTCTGATTCATCAACATGTGGTGCCCTTTTTCCGAATGTCTTAACATTTGCATCATCCAGTAGGTTTTCGTCAGGTCACTCCATCAATATATGGGTTTTTATATAGATGTGTTTATGAATAGTTAAACTCATAGATGTATTAGAATGATTTTAGATCTAGATTTGGAGCTTGTTTTAAAGTATCCAAATTGTAGCACAGAACAGTTGAACCATGCTGCAGAAACACCAACGATGTTGCGCCATATTTAGATAAATACCCATCTTGACATTCATGCAATCGGACTCGAATCAACCCCATTTATCAGAAGCCAGTTGAAAATTCTTGTTAAATATAAAGGACCTGAGTTTAAAAATATTCGAAGCTGATGAAGGAAGTATGTTATTAACATTAAATTGCGAAATGGAATGGTTGCAATGTGTTATAACAAATGAAGAGATAAAAATTAACCTACCAAAGGTGATTTTAAATTTCTGACTGGGTTTCCAGTGTATAGCTGACCGTTTAAGGCACAACAATACGTTGTTAATGAACAACCAGGTATTATTGATTCATTTTTATATAATTTAACAATTTCAAATTGCAGCCAGATATATTGAGAACACAAAAACGAATCATATTTCAAAAGAACAATCCATTCAACAAATAAACGAATTACTCCCAGAAAGCCCCGAAATATACAAAATACCAATATGCTTCTGGGAGGAGTTCGTCAAAGGTAACCCAATCGGCATGGCAGTTGAATGCATGACTGCAACTTATTTTGGTATAGTAAGATATGTCAAATGCAACAAGCGATGGTTTAAATTGAGTATATCGGCCATCTTTTACTTTATAGAACTAACAATATACTACGTGCATTCCATGCAACCTTAATGCTACTAAAGTGCAAAGTAAATGATGGCAATATAACTTTAGGAGTTTAGTAATTTTGTGTTTCTCTCATTAATGCTGCATTGTATTAGCCAAATCCTTTGTCTTCCGAGGTCTGTATACTTCATCAGCCTTACGAAGGTTTCACAATATTTCCCAAATAACCATTTATTTAGATATGCAATCCTTAGATTGGAACTTAACACCGTTTTTCAACAATTGTTCAGTTATATCACGGCGGCCAGAAATTAAAACTCCAATATGTTAGTATATATTTCATTGAAATGTTGTCTAAACCATCCAGTTTATCATAAAAACGACAAACAATGCAGCATCATTGCGTTAAACAGATGCTAAGGTTAAACATAGTCCAACATACATGTTCATTTTACAGGTATATTCCAAATATTAATTCATATTAACATTAATATCACAGTGGAAATGAAACCTTGATTAGAAACATCGGAAACGAAAAATGCTTCTGTGATAATTATGTTCATTCGAAGTACGTTTGGAATTACCTTAAACCATCGCAGTCTACCAGTAACAACACTGACATTGAACTGTTTCCGTTTCTGGGTATATTAGAGCACCGTTTCTAAACCACCAGATCCTGCAACAGTTATTTACCAACCTCGCAACATATGATTGAACATTTATTTTTTGATTATAATGGATTTCATAAATGTTACCAACACGTATGCCATACTTATTAATTGATGTTCATGTTTTGTGTTGGCAACTTCACCAATGTTTTTAAACATAAATTGAATTTACGGATTTTGCCTTTTTCCCCACTGTTATATTTTTTATTTAACAAAACCCAATTTACTCCCTTGTATCACCAGCCAACCACATTAAATTAATTTGATGCTAAATATTTTTCTTATATGTAACACCTTCAATGCTGTAGGTTGTAATCAGTACTCAATATATTGCGAGGGAAGGTTTCTCATGTCATTGATCAATAACAAAGATAGATTTTTAAGTATGAACACATGATAGTTAGTTCAAGGGTAAGATTACTAATATAATTCAAATTTATTTACTTTTCAAATTTAGAAAAATATAGTACCTTTTATGTTTTGGCTAATTTTACAATATCTGTTATGTAATATGTCAAATAAATTTACCGCTTTACCGGCTTATGAAACGTTGGTCGTTCTGTTCTGTTCTGATAAACAGCTTTCGTAATTGAGCGGCGTTCCAGGGAAATTACAATGAATGCGTTCATAACACGTGTAGAAACATACCTCTCCGCGCATCCATGTAAAGGATCCAAATGGATTGTGCTTAACAGAAGTTGAACATTCTGTGACTAAATCTCGAAAAATGCATAGCAAGGTCAGACCGCACGGTTGTGCTGGCTGATCTGATATACACTGAAAGCATGCTTAGAGCGCCGCTACACTATATATAAGCATGATCGGAGTATTCCTTTCTTTTAAACAATTACGGGGCAAGTTGTCGTTTTGTTTTAATGCGACTTTAATGCTTAATCAGTAATGGCACTAAGTTGCTTAGGTATATTACCATTACTATTGGTATAGCTTATCATTAAACCAATTAACCAGCTGTAATGCTATCCGGGAAAGATGAGCTCCAAGAAGAGAAACCAGAACTAGCATAATGTTTTTACATTGCATGGCTGGCATGGCCGGGGATCGAACCGATGTATTCCGTTTCCGATACAGATTCGTTGATGCTATATAATATAAATAACATATTATTTACAATCAAATTATTTTAAAACTCTGATTTGAAAGAAACACGAAATGTGCCTTGATTTCGATTTAAATATTTATATTATAATTTACGATGATAAATTCAGCCGTAGTCAAACACTGTCTAATACTATTGTTTATATTCAATCAATATCGGTAGAATTGAATCCATGTTGTATCAGATGTCTTTGTCAGAACTTGCACTTATTATATGGTGCATTTGTGTCTATTTTTGTAAAGCACAATTAACTAACGTGTTTTTGTATGAAAGGGATTACCTTTATTAATTACCTTGGTATATGTAATTATTTGATTATATGTTTAGATTAAACATGATTAAATTAGATAGATGACCCTGCCATATCATGCTTATAACGTTTATGCAGCTTAATAAAGAATTGACCTCTTGTCAGACATTGACATCTCGCTTAACGATGGAACAGATTTGAACTTCAACGAGCTGTGTCTGGCGATTACCTCCGGTTTGGCATCAGCTTGAGTTACATTGACTAAACACCAGTGAGACTGCAATACCGATTTGTGATCATGAGAAACAGTTTGGATTGATATAACATATAGGCGGACAGTGATTGCTATGACGACACTTTGCGTATTAAAAGACTCCTGAATGTTCACTGTATACAGGTGCAATAATAACCCAAATTGACAGACTCCTGAATATTCACTGTGTACATGTGCAATAAGAACCCAAATTGACAGACTCCTGAATGTTCACTGTGTACAGGTGCAACAAAAACCCAAATTGACAGACTCCTGAATGTTCACTGTGTACAGGTGCAATAAGAACCCAAATTGCCAGACGCGGCTCAAATATTTGAGCCTTTCTGCGAGAAAACCAACAGGATGGACTCTGCGGAAAGTATCGTCCCTGATCAAACTAAGCATGCCCGGACAGAGAATTTTCGCCTTCTGTGGATTTTCTGTTTCAGGAATCATTACTCTATACCTCTATCCCCCTGGGACGGAATGTGTCGGTCCGGATCAGGCTGATCAAGGTCGATACATAACGCAGAGGCCATAATGTTGGTCTTCTCGCGGGACGACTCATTTGTTGAAAATTCATCTTCGGTTATTATATTTCATGTAGGGAAAACATATTGTATACTGCTAGTGACCTAATTAATCAAGTAAACCACAACTACTACGGGTGAATAATTGTGCAATAAGAACAAACCAATATATTAACATTGTTATGTTGATTTATTGCCAGTAAATATAATAAAAACAGAAGTCACGTGTGAATAGTTGCACTGAGTCACTAAGATAGTATGATTAGTTTGCACAATATTGAACTGTTGTTCGTCGGGAGTAATTGACGTGCATGGTGATGAGGTCATATTACTGAAAGTGTCAAACATGTAGATGTACATGTTTGTTTTGTTTTTGTGTATATTTACATTGTCAACACTGTTTCGTTCTAAATAAAGAAAATACACATTGCCATAAATTGATGCATATGGTTGTACATTACCCTCGTCTTCATTACGAAAATTAAAGAAAAACATGTAAATCATGTCATTTCAATCTTATGTATAAATAAGCGATGCTCAAGGAAATATTATCTTACCATATGTGTTGCAAGTGTTACTAATGCGGGTGCACCCACACAGTCTGGTGCAGTGCTCAACGAATTTCATAAGTTAACTGAATACATATGTGGCGATTTGGCGAGTAGTTAATTATGTATATCTACTGGCTGATCTTGATCGGCATTAGTCGCACATGTCTAAAGTTGATGTTCCTACATCGCCGCTCAAATTTGCATCTTAACCACTTAAACATATAACTTATCCAATCATAATTAATATCTGGAACATATGCGTTTACGAGTATAAATAATAACCATAATCGTTTCATTTGTCTAATAATTTGGTGGATGCAACAATAATGCATGTCATACAAAGGTTACGCATATGGAGTATCTTTTGAATTTGCTACATTAACATTACCTTTGGAATATATGCCTGTATGAGTCAAATAAATAACCCTTATTATTTATCCATATTTGTTTCATTTGTCTAATACCTTGTTTTGTGCATCAATGATGTTTGTCATAAGTTGGTTATGAATATGTAGTATTATTTGAATTAGCTACATATACTTCTAGAGTGTTGATATTAATATCCGACCTTGTACTATTGTTTTGCAGATCAATGGCAATAAACAACACTAGTTATATGTTCCGTTGTAGTTTTAACTTGAACGGGTCATCAAGGTGTTCATATATATTATACTTAATCTGAACTTTTCAGCTACACCATCAATTGTGTGTCCAGACCTTGAGGCGTCAGATCACGAAGGCGATGTTAAAGTTCCACATTCCATGAATAGTACAAGGTTTGATCTAATGGCAGTTTGCAGTGCTCCAACATGGTTAGGAGGTAGCAAAAGGAAGTCTATCAACAGAAGAAGAAAATCACCTATACCTCCAAACAGCCCATTTCCGTCTGCAAACCCTGTAAGTTGTAGTCCCTTGTCACCTACTTCTTTGCGTTATCGTTAGCTCACAGAATTGTTCGCCGCTCGAGGCGTTCATGGTAAAGTTCTTTTCTGATAGGCACATGTCCTAGCTTAGTACTGCTTAGTCACCCAGAATTAATGGATGAGTGTTAGGTCGCCGTGATCTAAAAGAAATGCTTCTACGTAGAATCCTAATTAATTAAATAAACACATATCTTAAGTCATAAATAAGGGATACATTTCATGTTTTTCAAGTCCTTAAAGAATTGTCTAACAAAGAAGATTCCTCGGAATACTACCAACAATGGCATGCGATGGACTAATACGAGAGATAGTTTGGGATAATGACCAATAAACTCATTTCATCAACTAACCTGTACACACTAGACTATTCATCCATTTTATTGCGTAGATGATCTTTGTTTTAATTTCTTTATGGTATATATTCAAACATAGTTTAGATGTACATGTAGTTGATTGGAGAGTCTAAAACTAGCATGACGTGTAAGAGATCGAACCAAGGCCTATTGCGGAGTTAGAAATGAACGCAATAGAGTGAACACATATATTCATATTACTACTACTTAATATAAAATCGATCACTGATTTTCATACAATTATCTCTGTTGCTTTATTTTTCTTTTGATATACTTTTTCTGCTTATCATAACGATATTTCGAATGTTCCAGTTAGGCACTATATCATAACGATTGTTGGAATGTTTCAGTTAGGCACTATATCATAACGATTGTTGGAATGTTCCATTTAGGCACTTTTAGACCATGAACATGTAAAGTAGTTTTGACCGCCGCTTGAAATCATGTGATCGATTATATGGAAGACACAACCTTTATTTTTACTCAGGAGGGCGGGAAACCTGGTGATGGTGAAGCGGCTGCAGCTTCTGCATCAACAGCTGCGGTAGCTGGTCATGAGCACGGCAATCTCCTATCGCCTAGTCAAGCCTCTACACAAGTCGCACAACTTCTTCGCCGAAACTCATCTCGAAGAAGGACACGAAGAACAAGTTCTACAGATCCTCCCAGTCGACAAGGAAGTCTTAGTAGACGGCGTCGAAATCGGCCGGGAACACCTAGTACTGGACCACATAGTCCGCACAGTCCAACTAACCTAAACAATCCAGAAATCAAGATAATAACGCCAAAACAAAGCCCTGTACCTTCTGTTAAAAGACCGATCAATTTGGGATTAAAAGAGTGTTATACGAATGCAAATCCTTTAAAGGATTGTTTTACGAGTAACAATCATTCAAAACTCGATAGACACAATACTCTAGGACCAAATAATTCATCCTACTCTCGTAGGAGAAAGGTTGGTGTAGACCATCGAGATGGAACTTACTGTGTACATTCAGACAGTTCAAACCCTTGCTCAACTACAAATTTGCATGAGGAGTATAGTGATGGATCACAGGAAGTATTTCACGACACTGACTTTCACTCGGATTCTCGGACCTCACTAATAGGGGGGCATGGACCTCAGGATCAGAGCGTAGAGTCACGAATCGCTGCAGCAGATATACGCTCAATTGTCAGGCCAAAACAGTATGTCTTACACGGTAAGGTAAATGGTCCATTGAGAAACAACTCGTGCAATTTAACAATTCCTAACAATGAAGACCCAAATCGAAATGCAGCGGCCTCACCAGAAATCATTATAGAATCTATGCAACCTAATTCATTCGCTAATCTTTCTGATGACGAAAAAGTTATTGGGAGCCGCTAGTTTGAAGCCTGGTAAAACACGTACAGATAATAGTAGTGTTGAGAATTTACATTTGTGCAGTGTGAATGGAATGTATGCAAATCCAATGGACAGGGGTGATCATGAAGTTGCAAAGGTAACTCAGCAAAGTGTGAGTGGTAGTGAAGACGTTTTCACTGATTTACACGAACCCGACCATCTTGTTGCATATCTTTATTCGAAAAGGGAGAAAATATCATTGGAAGACAAGATATTAATGCAGGACGAGATATTCTATTTGGATAATAGTGATCATAACTCTTCACAAGAAAATATTTTCTCCAGATCAAGAAGAAGAAGACCACTGAAGGAAAGTATCACTTCAGATGAAAATGAAAGTGTTTCTGCACCTATTTTGTTATCACCAAGAGAACTTGGATTAACTTTATCTCATGGTGACGGGTATAGGGAGTCGCCAATAAGGCCCAAAGTTGGTTCAGTAATGCCCATAAGGCATGGTAGTACTCCCTCTGTTCGTTTTGTTATTCCTAGTACTCCAATACGCCAAATGTTTAAATCTCCTATTGCACGAATAGAAAGTTTTCATAGTGATGATTTTGAACTTTTTACCTCAGACGTTGAAGCTTTGGTAACCTCACCTACACCATCACCATCACCTAATTCTATTCAAACACCCACTGTTCCCTGTTTTCAATACAAACTGCACTCGCGGAGGTAGAAAGGATTTCTTAAAAAATCTTCAAAAAACAACCAACAGAAGTTCAATAAGGATGCACCACAATATGCAAAAGATGGTTTAGCAAAGGATTGTTTACTGACATATCTACCAGAAAAGCCCTTAAAGTATGTATTAATACGTATATTTTTCATCCTTATCCTGAAAGTTTATGATTATAAATATCCAAGCCCTCGATATGCCTCTAAATGCGGAGACATTGATGGTCATATTGTTTTGCCCCTATCCGTTTGTTTGTTTGTTTGTTTGATCGATACACTACCTTTCCTGTGGAACAAGGTATTACTTATTGACCTGCATGTACTTGAATGTTTATATGTGGATTTATCATGAAGTTATAGTTGATCCGTTTTAACCTATCGAATTTGTACTTACAGAATTATGCCTCTTTTTAAACAATTCAGTTACTTTGACTTTAGCATAGTATGAGACATAGTATGCCAAGCAAATCATTGTCATAAATTGACACAATTTAAGCTGTATGTGTTTAATAAAAACGAGGATATGTAGCCCATGACTTATATACTGATATTTTTCTGGATTTTCGCAAATAATTTTGTAACTCGAGTATAGCAGGATAACGGACCAGGCTAATGACTTCTATCATCAAAATTCTTGCTTGCTCAAAATAAAATGTTCGGTCAAAACCTGCTTCGTTGGCATAACTATTCAGATTCACCACGTTCCTTTTATTCGTGCTAAAATAATAATAATGTTTTTATATAGAATACATTCACAGGTTGCTTTTCCTTTCAATTGCTTAATGTTTGACATCAATGTTAATTTGCTGACTCAATGACTCGTAAATAAAACAGTTGCCTTACTGTATTGTATTACAATGTACAAAATGTGTACATTACCACCAACGTTGAAACCTTTATGTTTGCAACACAATTTATTGTAACAGTATAATAGTAATGGATTTTAATTTTGTAGGGTAGATGTGCGACCTCACGACCCTCTTTTTAGCTCCAGTTCTGAATGTGGAAGTGATGGACAAGTGCCTGATGGGGACAAAGCCTTGAATGCTAGTAAAGCTAAAATATTTCCAATGGAAAAAGGTGGGCATTAGATTGTGCTGTATCCATTATTTCTAAATATTTAAAGTATCGTCTTTAGACGTTCGACTTACTTACTTTAATTTGCAAAATGACTGCCGTGGGTGTGTGATGGTAATAAGGTTTTGAATTGTATTCTCAGTGGGAAATTAGGTTAAGCTTGTCATACAATCGATGTAAAATATATCATTTCACATAACTATATTTAACCCTTAAAGACAATTTTGTGTATATTTTGATTGAGGCAACCCTATAATAGAGTAGGTCGACTTCCTTGTCATAGGTAGGTTTGGATACTTTCTATTTAGTAAGACAAAACATCTAAACATATTGTCAACTAGTATATACAAATAGATTGCTAAATTATCTAACATGTTTAACAGTCGATACAAGATAAATAGAATTACAGTGTTGAAAGCCAGTAAAAAGGAAATAGTCAAATATTGTTTCTTTCAGATGATGAACAGCAAGAAATCAAAAGTGGAAAAGTTGCATCACAAATGAATGACAGAACGAAACTGATCTCTGATGTTAATGTTAATCAAAATAGCACGAACAAAAAGCACCAGGTATTTACATTTATCATGTGTCCATATTAACTGACTTAGTTTAGTTGTATAAGCTTTTCATTCCTGCTGAATGAAGTATTATTTGATCCTTGTCAAACTAATTCTGACCTCCGAGGCTTTAAAAATTAGTGGCAATAATTGTCAAACTAATTTGCCTGAACCGTGTTATCATTGATAAACCTGGAAATACCTCGATGATGGTCGTATGACTGACACTAGAGAATACCTTAGTCAACTTCAATTTGCGTTTACCATAGCGCATTTAACCCTTTGACTGATCGAACCGATTTTGTAAAGCCTATGCCACAGTACAGAGTCATTCAGCCGTCGCATCCATATCATCTGATCAAGCTCTTTACTGTTAGCTACTCATTTGTATACTTTTTACCACTAGAATTGGCTATGGACTCTTTCAAATGCAAAGCTGGACAAGAATATAACGTTTTAGCTTTGAGAGAGTTAATAGCCAATCCTTGACTGTTGAAGAGATCATTGTCATTATATATTTGGAAAGTTTTACCGAGTGTTTCTATACATTTTACCGAGTGTATCCATACAGGATTTGACTTAATACCGCTTGTGTCGATGAAATTCTGATCGAAACAGTTTACATATTCATGATGATTAATGTTTCATGAAGCAGGATTGAGATGTATGGTTTTTGCATTAAGACGCACCTTGCTATATTTGTCAATTAATATATGTATGCACACGCATATTGAATATTTCCGTCATTACGTTAAGCACAGTATTTGTTTTGCTTAGCCTTCATCACAATTTCTGCGGACATTTACTTAGAGCGTCGGATGCTATAAAAGATATTTTTTACTTATACACAATGATATTTGACCGTTTTATTTGACATTATCTGTTGTGTAATATTTGATTGATTTGCTATATATAATCGGATAGTGTTTACATATATAAAGATTGACGATAATAACTAGTTTCTATTTACAAAAAGAAAGAAATAAATATTAAAAAGTTCCTAAATACAAATTTTCTCCGAATTGAACTATAACCTTCATTGCCAATAGTTACGCTTTTCTGTAAAGGACCTGTGTGCATGCCAATAGAAATGAGGGATTAAATTTACAAACATCATTTTATAAGTTCATAAGTTGAACCCAAAATGAAAGTTGTCTGTATTCATATTCAATTTATGTTATTACTTGTTATTGTTCACGTTAATAAATTTCTCAACGATAACAGGGTACAATAGTTCGAATGACATGGGAAACACTGACCAACAAAATTAGTACTTTTAAATAAACACTTGTTTTTATATTTGGCGCTTTGTCTAATTTCTTTTACTGAAAATATGTCTATGTATGTTGCATAATTGTAATCGTTCATAAGTAAGAAAAGATATATTTTTCGATGACAAACTCCGTCTCACTGATTGTTGTTTGTTTTATAAACCACGTTAAAACTAAACGAAATATTCAAGTTTCGTGTTTTCCCACGATATTTATCTGAAATCATTTAGTTGCAATTTATGTGAGTGTGTGATGATTTGGAACAGACATTAACACTATTTCTATATAGGTTTAAGTATTGCAACAGATGTAACAATTGACCTTAAAGTAGCATTAAACGTTAGGCAATGTCACTGCATGTGATCTTTTATAAATAATTATATGGCAATGAATCATCATTTGTTCAATAAGAATGAATTCGCTTCAGCAACACATAGCTTTCGCAATTTATTATGATTGCTTACTATATTTTGAGGGTGGCCATGCATAGATTATTTATTCCATTTAAAAATTATAAAACAGAATGCCTCAGAAACCGTTCACCATGTTGAGTGCATGGTATACGAATGCTAGCTCAACGTTTTAGATATCCGTGTTTTTTTGTCGTGATATATTTGTAAGTGAAATACTGTTGAAAACGGCCAAACCACAGTAAAACATTTGAATCCATGCGTGGTACTCACACTGTTGTTTCGACGGGTGAATATAAAACCTTTAGAATAAATAGTAAATGCAAGCCATTGAATTACAAATCCTATATAATAACCTGTATTTTTCCTAGCTTCCACATCCACTGCGAGTATAAATTTCCTGTTTATTATTTTCAAATACATCTTCAGGTAAAGCTTGAACTCAGTAGCTTTGATTTTAATGGACATAGCATAATTTGCAACTAGAATCTCTCCTATCGTTTTACAATCAGATTTGGCAAATTATCCTGAACTATAGATTATTTTAAACTTTAGATATATATATATATATATATATATAGTGCAATCCAAGCCCCTGTATAGCTTAGAAGTCAGAGTCTGTTTCATTCATTGATTTAAGTTATTTGAGTAGTTTTAATGCATCTTTTCTTTCCATCTTTCTCTTTCTATGTTCAGTTGTTTTTGTCAAGTTTATTTGAAGATAAGCACAGGAAAACATGTTAAAGATCTTTAAAACATGGAATATATACTCGAGTTTGCAGTCAAAGTATTTCGATTTAAGTTTTTTCAAGAAATGAATGTAAGAAAAAGGTAGCTTTTAAAAGTTATTGTGACATAGTTTATATACATTTCTGATATATGCCATTCGTGTGGTTACAACTATCTGGTCCTAAGTATTTACATTTTGATGGGACAGTGTGCTTTTGATTGATTTATCAAACTGACAGCGAATGCATCAAATCGTACAAAGTCGAAATGCCATCATATAATTAATTTATATCCTTAATTACACGTTCGGGTGTTTTTTTGCATTGTCAAGAATTTGTTCCAATCTTTATTCAGATATGGTAATAAACACATTGACTTTGAAACTAATAACCGTGAACGGTAAAAAGGTTAACCTCTTCGTATTGAGTGTTGTTTTGCATACGTTAAGTATTGTAATATCAAAGCACCAGTCTATGTATTATCCCATGTTGTTCTTGTAGTGCACGGAACACCAGCATGTTTCATTGGTCTTTTTAGCCGCTTAAAAGATACATAATTTCAAAAGAAATTGGACAATCATCGTGTGCACAACAGGATCTTAATACAATGCTACGGTTGCATAAATTACAGAACACTAGGGAGAAAGACAGTGGTAGGGCGTTGACCTCTCCGATTTCGAATCCCATTCAGAGCGGGATCTGCCTTTGGGATTTTTCTCACGAAACGACGCGAGTACTGGTTACGTTTCCCGGAAGCTGACATCGAGCGTAATTTCGCAATCGATGAAAAGTATATAAGTTTTAACAAGAAACCATATCAGAACATTAGCCCATCTTGTCTTGGAATATATATGATATGTTTAACTGGATCCAATGGTAAACGTTTCGAAAATGAATGAGTCGCTTGCCTATTCGAAAAAACAAAATGACGGTGAACATATGTAGCTTTCGTGACGACAGTCTACCAGACAAACCAAACTGCATGCGGTATTGTCCAAAATAACCAAAGCTTTCATTTTCCTATCATGTTCCTCTTTCTGTTTACTGCTTGCAACAACATCCTTACATTAAGCTATACAGGGAGCGAGTTGGTCCATTAAAATAATCATAGTTTACCCATCTTAATCCTTTCTTCCACAAATATTTGCAAATAGTATTGTCGAAAAGAAAATATAACAATTGGTTTGGTGTCGATTCTTTTTTAAACAGATGGGATTGTGAAATGCAATAGGGCATACCGATCTTAACTGTTGACATATTTGTGCTTTTTTAAGGAAGTCAGGATTTTACATAATATATTGTATGATGCATGATTGTAAAGCCAAATCATTGAGCAACGGCGCACTAGTGTAAGTAAATGGTAATTTTCATTCCATGTTGTCATAATTGACATTTGCTTGTAACAGTTCTCTGGTATGGTTGTTTGACTAGTTTGTGAACACGGAAGATCCTGATCAGACTACTGGAACGAGTTGCAGGCTGATCTGGATCTTCGTCGGTCGCAAAGACACGAAGGTCGGTTTCCGGCTTTCTGTGTGCCATGGCCTAATGATGGTTTTACATATTTGTGGAGTCAGTCGATATTACTATATAAGTGTGTGTGTGTGACGTTTTTGACAAATCGTATTGGTGTAAGAATAATAATCAAACTTTTTCCAGTTGGTCTTTCATGCCACGTGTCTCTGTTTTACTACTGATTCGATGTTTGAAGATAGATCAATGTATCCTTGTTACTTTTGAAACCATGTAAGGTGTTGTTTTTTTTTCAAACCTTTTTTCAAACCCCTATATATACACAAATTTATGCGTAGTTTTATTAGTGCTGGTTTTACTTTGAATATATGTATGGCAGTCAGTACGCCAAACATTAACATTCCCGTATAATTAAGAAATCATGTTTATAACAAGAGTGGGTTTCAGGGTGAAACTGTCGAAATTGAATTGGCGTCCTTATTTTGAATCGCTTATGGTTTGGTCTCGCATAATAACGTGTAAACATACAGTATTCAAATCAACCATCCTCATTTTGAAACTGGCATGACTGTGAATTTTATCGCATGTTAATTTAGTAATTTAGCCATTTGCTATTTAAACATCCATGTCTTGTACAGTGTACGAATGTGAAACATTTAAAAAAAACGCAAATCTTATTTCGACAGTTTGTCATAAATATGTTATCGAATGACGAATGTAATTTAAAGTGTAATTTTACTTCTATGGCAAACAAATCATTGTAAGACACAGATAGATATACGTATAAATCAAGTTCAATGTGCTCACGTCTTCGATTACGAGCAATTCCAGTATCAGAATTGTTTTGAGATAAAACTATTTTTAAAGGGTAGAGCGTTTATTTACAAATAATATGTCAAATAGAGAAAAACTATTTATTTTTTATAATGTGTAACATTATTATGATGTTCGACTTAATTGAATCTAGATTAGATGACAATTTAGTGAAACTTACCGTATGTGCGTGTGGGTTACGAAGCTTATTTTCTAAAGCAGCTATGTCTTGTGACCGAAGTAATTGAGATTGTGTGTTCCTTTATATTTCCGAATTCATCATGCAGGTCTTTTCTTTCAAAACAATCTCAAGAATGTGAACCCAAAAAGTCAGCCTGGAGACGGGGTTTCGCCCATCTCTTGAAAAAAAAGAAGTTTAGTAACGATAACGGCACTACTGGTAACAACAACAATGACGTGGACAGTCCTTCGCGAAACAACAACAGATCCTCCAATAATCACGTATCATCCAACAATAATCGGCCCACCAGGAACGGTCATGCACGTGGTGCAGTGAGAGTGATGCCACCCACTACACTGGATATACCTATAACGAATGTTGAAATCACTTGGTCACAAGCACAAGTCGTTCAAAACAACATCAAAGCTAATACATCTGCAGGTAGTATCTCCACTTATTTTGGTATTAAATAGAGCTGCGTGTGTGTGTTGATAGTAATGAGGAATTTCCATCACAGATAACCTCCAATCCACTGTTCAAGGACACACATATTTTCTAAGAACGATATATTTCTTTAATTAATATCTAAGCTTGACAGAGAGAATTTTGAGTAAATACATTCATGCATTTCCAATGTTTGTGAAACATGTGTATCTTTACGTTCAGACAAAGAAAATATGTGATGGCAAATCTTCAAATCACGTAGAAAATCGCGAACACATGTGTATTGAATCATAAAAAACATTTTCACGTTTAGGACATTTTACAGTTATATCATTCATAAATGATACGTTTTAGTGAAAATTGAAAAGTAATTGTTTCATGCTGGCACTTAAACACAGTTTATTTCGTTACAAGACGAACTATAGAAGTGATTGTTTATTGCACTTTTGTTAAATACTTTTACATGTAAAAATAGCAAACTCGTGTTTAATATGTTGCCATTTCTTTAGTGACACGTGAACGACTGCAACGGGCATATTTATCTCTAATTAGTGTATGTGGTGAGGTCAACATATATCGTATGTAATAAATTTAATTTATTAAGGAATATCAAGTATATAGGAAACAATACGAAACTTACTCCATCCGACTCTAGCGTATGAGCCGTCCCGCGAGAAAACCAACGTTATGGCCTCTGCGTAATGTATCAACCAAGATCAGTCTGCGCAGTCCGCGCAGACTGATCCGGGCCGACACATTCCGTCTCAGGGGGATAGAGGTATAGAGTAATTTTTCCTGAAACAGAAAATCCACAGGAGACGAAGAGTGTCTATCATGGTAAGTCTGCGCGGCATGCTTAGATTGATCCGGGTCGACCAGGTCGATACGTCCACAATGTTGTTTTTCTCGTGGGACGGCTTTTATATGTAAATCACAAAACGTATGAGAGGCGGTCTGCGAAAACCAACCGTGAAGCATTTGCATCCAGTGAAGATTCAGACCAGCTTGTGCATCAGCTAAATCTGATCTGATTATCACTATTTGCTAATTAGTCAAAGATGGGTTCAAGTTAGTTCTGTTAAACAGATTCACAATGGCGGGCTTTTTTTCACATACGTAATACAAACGCTATAGTTGGTTTTATTGGAGCACTGCTCATACATAGCTGGTGAGTTTTAAATTTCACCCCTCTAAGGACGTCCTTAGCAATACAAGCAATGTTTATAACATAAGTTTTGTCTATTGAAGGCAGGTGTGCTGGTTTTAGCTTACATTTGAACCTTCTAGCGACGTACTAAAACACGTGTTTTGTATATATCATATTAGATAGAGACTTTGCTGTCTTCGTATTTGCCATCGTTCATTTTGTCACATTGTTTTGTTTTCAAGTCATTGTTTATCGACATATCAATAGCTTTAAATGCTGCTTTTAGATTTGCTGTATTCCTACTTCATCTGTAGAATATATGTGTATAAGATGTCACTTCTATATAAGTATTAAACTTCAAACTACTGTATTATCGATAAACTTTACGAAATCGGTTCCTTCAAACTTAAAGGCACTAAACTTACATGTTTTATATATTTAAATAAGAGCTGATCTTCGCTCTGCACCGCACACTAATAATGTATTTAAAACACTTCATATAATCTGATAACCTACAATATATATTGTATTATATAATCTGATAACCATACAATATATGTCATACCCACTGTATAACTTAATCTACACCTCTCATACTTCCATGTCTCATTATGTTGAAACTAAACTAGCAGGGATTTGGGGAATATGATTCAAGAATAATTTCCGCTGTGCTTTTTAATATTATTTTGGTACTTACTAAAACAAATATTAAAAATTTAATGTACTAGCACGAGATTGCAATTATCTCTTTGAAGAACGGAATTAGAGATCGAGGGCTTGAAACGGTTGTATCTACAAACCTTTTTTGACAACCCTGATTTAGGTGCAATTTTGACCCCTTTGTAAACAATGCAAATTTAGGTGCCATTGCTCAGACCGAGCAATGGCACCTAAATTTACATTGTTTACAAAGAAAAATGATTTAACGCTTATAAAGACTTTATGGCAAGGTGATTAACCTTGGTAAAAAAATACCAATATTAGTTAAAACCGTTTCACGCCAAGCCCTCGAGATTATATTTTGTGAAGCATGCAGTGTAAGCTGTGTCAATGGAAGGAACACTTTTAATCAATGGAATGTGTGAACATTGAACTTTTAACGTTGCAGATGACGATGCAGATATGCCGGTTTAAGCATATTTTTTTTAAGAACAGCTGACTAATAAAACCAATTAAGGGTAATTCAAACTACTGATTCTCAAAGCAAATGTCGTAGTAAAATAAATGTAATCTGCAGTACGTGTTGTCAGCAGGTCTTAACCTTGTTGATGTATACATAACAAAATTACCTAAGAAACCCATCATTGAGACTATGAACTATGTGAGATAATCGAATGAACAAGGATTGATAATTAAAGCAAGCCTACGTGTTTATCAGGCCCTGTTCATTATTTTAGAACCCGTGGATCAATCACCAGCACCTTGTCGTGGTAGCCCAACTAAACCTGCAAAGGTTTATGAATTTGCAATAGTCTCCTCGGACACTTCAAAGGGCAAACACTGTCTTCTTAGTTGGAAAGCATGTCGGGATTGCACTTTTAGCGATGACCTTTCATCTAGTGAGGTATTTGAACCTTGTGTGTTCAGTTCTTTATTTATTTCCAGTCTCTTATTTATCCTACGTTCATATTCACTGTTTCGTGGTTGTAATGGTGTTCATGTGTGTTTTGTATAGTGCAGTGAAATGGCGACTAGACTATAACAATAAAATATAGTAAGATATTTCAATTTTGATACTAAAACATACTCGAATTATTGTATTTTGATGGATTCAAAACGTATTATACACATTCGATATGAATACATTTTAAGGACATCTTTTATTAAACAAGTGCATAGCATGTGTTTGGCGTGGTAGACAGTATCGTGTTTGCATTCATTGTATAGCACCTTAGTATTGAACATCAAGTCTGACTTCAGTAGTTCGCCATTGCTGCTTATAAGCATTGCGATTTGAGAACGATCAAACCGACTTCGATCCCTGATTTTAGTGAATATTGTGGAAAGTTGTGTAAAGCACATTTAAAAGCAATGTTCTGGTTGGCAACCCAGGCATTTTTATTTTAATTTACTGTCGTTAGATGGGTACTCAGTCGTTCGTTTAAGTGATAGACGTGAACTTTCACGAATCACTTTAGATGCGTGTTTTTAATCTATAAAAAAGGAATACTACATGATCATAGAAATGTTTATCGATCCTTGAGTTTACAACACAACGGACAGGTACATATCAATGAAGAATCGTTGAACTACTTTTGGACATGGCATCATTTTAGCCCAATTTAACCTCCATATCGATTTGAGTCTATTTTACAATTAATTCAATTTTAAGAAGAAAATGCATGTTGTGTCACCTCTTATAGTAATAGTATAACCCTCTAATTTGCAGTGTGTGTGATACATACGGATGACTCTTGTCTCTATACCAAGAAGGGAATACAAGCATCGTCGAGAAAATACCATGAAATGAATACCAAGTTTATTCAGAAGTTCTAGTGTATTGCAAATACAATGTATATGCACGTTTAGAGCTCTTGAGGGTTCGGTATTCCCTACAAAGTCGACAGATCCATGGTTGCGATGAAATCAGCACAAAAAGCTTTATGAGTGACTCTCTTATACAACCAAGTGTTTAGGCATTTTAGATCAGTGTATATTCAGATCACCCATTGTATCCGCGTTGTAGCATCAGTTTCTAGACTGTTTGCTGATAAGTAATAGAGTCCTTCAAGAATTTAATGTAAGGTAGTATCCATTGGAACCCTTAGCGTAAATACACAGGCAGGTATTTTGTTATACCTATGTTAACAACTACACGACACTTGGTAACTCTACCATCAGTTTCAATTATCCGACTGTACAGGTGTTGTCTTCAAGGATGTTTCCCACCATGTCATATCCATTACCTTAATGTGATTAATAATGTTTTTCATGCATATAGACGCATTTTCTTTCGCTTTGATATTTGCAATATTCACCTTATTTGCATCTCAATCATATTTTTTATCTATTTCTTATGTAACATAGCTCTGTTTTAGCTCATTTATATCAGTATGTGTATGTTTGAGTGAATCTCTATGAAAACCAACCGTAACGGAATGTGCGATTAGTGTAGCTCAAGGTCAGCAAGCGCATATATGCAGTCTGATTTGGCTCCACTGTATTGTTCGTCAATTACTAATAGAAAGTTTTAAGAAACTTCTATAAAGCAGTTTCCATATTGACCCTTTGCATCGATGCGCATGCAGTTGTTTTATCCACAGGTAACGCTAAGGTTGCTTTTTGCAGAACTCGACTCGTTTTATTTTCCCTTCAATTACCGGCGTCTGCCTATAACAATACCATCATTTCTTTGAAATATTATACTTTGGGTAGCTTCAAAATATAATGGTGCTTCCCTCATTCCATTGCCATGCAAACGTTAAAGTCTTATTTGCCTGAGGAGAGTTTTAGAAACACATAATGATTGTGTTACAAGATGTCCGAGTGTTTCAATGCAAACATTTATTTGGCCATTGCCATTCTTATTCACCTTGCTTTATTTATAAGAACCATTTTATAAGCACAAGTTGTATATATGCTATCATAATATCTACATAGATTGAAAGTAACTTTTCATTTAAAGAGCCATAATAATAATCCTTTTTCGATTTTGACTTACATGTTATTTCCTATTTCATGTAACGTATATGTTTGTTTTTTATTTTAACGACTATAATCTTTCTACATTGGTATTTTGATTATTTAGCTAAGGATCTGATACTTGGATTATATATTAACTATCATTAAATCCCTGTAAAAATGCAATTGCCATATCTGAATAAGATAATTTGGATTATCATTGTGTACTGTTGTTAAGAGTTTCAGAATCGGGTCAGCGTTGGCCATGCTTCGCAGCTTGTGGTTCTCTTCCTCCACCTTTGTTTTTTTAACAACAGTGTCCTTGCCATATGTCGTGGTGCTCTTCTTCAACCTTTTCTTTTTTAATTACAGTGTACTTGAGATAGTTCGTGGTGCTCTTTTCCAACCTTTGTTTTTCTTAACTACAGTGTACTTGCGATATTTCGTCGTGGTGCTCTTCCTCAACCTTTGCTTTTTAACTACAGTGTACTTGCGATAACCTGTGATTCTCTTCCTCGACCTTTGTTTGTTGTTTGTTTCAACTACAGTGTACTTAGTTTGAGTTATCGTCGGGTTCAGGTGATGACTGCTTATTTCATCTATGCATTTTTCCTTACGTAATTCAGTTACACTTAAATGTGTATTATGAAAAACAAGCCATTTTAAGATTACATCAAGAAAAAAGCGCAGCAGCAGTTCTGATTGCTTGTCTGAGCAACAAGAACAGCTTCTACGCTATTTTCAAATGAATAGTCCGTTCCAGGATTTGGTTCGAGTTAAACAGTTTATTCTAGTTATCGAATATTCGAGCTACCGCGATTCCACTGTATTGAGTTTCTTTAAAATAGATATTAAGTACACATAACCTTCTCTTCAGTAGTTGTTATATTACAACTGTGTTAACGAATATAACGGTATACATATATTTAGTCATGTCTAATTAAAGTGACTGTTTCATTGATAATGAAATACTTGGCTGCGAATCTCTTGCATGCTGCCTATTCGCTTTATAATACGTGTTTATCGAAATTCGAGCCTTGTTACTCTTTCGGATGCTGAAATTGTAGGCGTTATTTATTGTTCCAAATATTTACATTGCGTTAGTCTATTTAGTCATTAAAAGAGATCTCTTCCAATTACAGCAGTGCACGTGTTAGTCAAGGATTAAATTTGTTTTTCACACGCCTCTGTGCGATATACATGCAAGGTGTAAAGTATAATATGTTGTGAGTCGTATTAGAGGTAAACCAACCTTCGCGCAATCTTTACAATGGTAAATATATAACTTCCTGTGTATCATGCGATACATTTCAAATTTTCAAAAACAGTATTTATCCGAATTTCCTCGTAACCTTATATGACTGAATGGCAAACAGATTTGTTTCCTTCGCTTTACTGACAATGTTGGCACAGGTACACCAAGGCAGCTTTGTGTAGGAGTAAGAGACAATGTTTCAAAGATAGAACTCGAGCATCATGATACAAAGGTCCAAAGTTCGTTGCGCATGATAACCGGCTCAAAATCTGGGATATTCGGGAGAACTGATTGAATTTCAAGGAAGCAGACTTCGAGAGTGCTGTAATATCAGTTATAAGAACTTGCTTTACAATTCATGTTCAACCATTCGGCGCTGAAAGAGTTCACCAGATCGCGTTGTGTATGTAACATGTTAGTGATGTGTTTTAAGCTTTTCGGGATGTTCATTTACCAACTAATTCTTAATCATTTAACATTTCCTGGGTCGTTCTATCCGTGCGTCGTATGGTGATGTGTATAACATTACCCATTCGGTGCCTACGACAGTTGGTGATGTGCGTTTAATTTCATTGAGAACATTCGCCAACTCGTGGTATGCATTTTTTATGCAAAGTACCAAACGTTGTACGCACTGAACGACTTGATACATGTTAAACGCACAGCACCAAACTGTGTATGCACAGCATATTTCATTCAAATGCACATAAACGATTTATAAAACGACTGACTATATATCAGTTTAAGGTGACTTTTGTGTACCATACGTGGTCATTGCGATATTTGATATATGCTGTCAAGTTTACATTGTTTACATGTGCTAGAAAATTTAAAATGAAATGCTTATTAAAATTGACCCGTTATCTGTGCCTAATTATACCAAAATGAACATTCGGAAGTTTTGAAATTAATAGCAATTACTGTAATGAGAGTGCACTTCTTGCATAGGTCTTGCATTTTATCATATCCGTTTGTGTGCAGCTAGAAGGCGAACAAAGTATTCTCTTATCGGCTTGCGCGAGGCCACCGGCTGATATGGATCTTCAGTCATCAAAGCAAAGAAATATCTTAAAATCGTGTTTCATGTGACTTCACTTTTTTCTAATATATACTACAGGACAATGAGGTGAATGCTGACAACGAGGTGAAGACAGACACATGTGAGGTCACAACATCCTGGTCACGCGGCACCATTCAAACCAAACCATCGGCAAGGCGTTCCACAAACACATGACAAAGAATTTACCACAGGTTCCCAACGGCGTTACCCTGGATACCGGAAGTGATGTCTCCACAGGCACAAGAGGTTTACCTGTAGGATTTGAGAAAATACTTCGGTTTACCCTTTCTTGTTTCGAGAATACCTTTAAAGCGTGCTTAGCTTAGTAGTTTTAAAGAATTTAGAGGTATGGGTCTAGCTGTAGGATATGATGGGGTACCTGTGTGGCTTAATGGCAACAATTTCTTTTAATAAACCCCTTTTAGTAAAACAATATTGACTACCATTAAATATATATAAGGATATGTCAATGTGTCGTTCTTGACCAGTGTGATGAATTCTGGAAAAAAATGTAATATTTGATGATAGCCTATGGCAAGCAATCACTCATTAATGATGAAATAGATATATAAATATGTCAATTGGCGTGGAAGAATTGTTATGGATACATGGGTAATCCAAGCCAGTGATGTATTACGATTGACCCAATACGTTGCAGTGCGTTACTCTAACATTCGATATTAACATTTTGATTGGCATAAATGCAGTTCATTCAGTATCTAACACTTGCCTGAAATACAACCGTGTGAGGTAACTCTGAATACACCCTCAGGTCATGGATACTAGAAATCGTACTAAGAAATAATTGAGCCATCACGCGAGAAAATATTCCTAAGATTGGCTATGAACTCTTCCGAATTATAATCTGTACACAGGCATTTTAAACAATTAACATTTAAGGGTTATATTGCAAGTGCCCCATACCGTGAAACTTTGTTGAAACTTTAGTTCTACCTTTACACACCACCTGGAAGCAGCGTGACGGACCGCCTTTATAGGAAATGTGGCTAAATACAGATTATTTGCACAACCCAATTGTCTAAACTTGTATATATATATTCATGCTGCACCCACTCTAAGAAACTGCAAAGTAGGGCGAGTGATTTAGCAGAATTATTTTTGACACATCACACGAAAACAGACATTCAGATGTTTTGTTTAATTAATGGTAATGGTAATTTTTGACACTTGAATACTTTTCAATGATGCTTGTTTAACCACATGAACAGAGAAGATCATGATCAGATTGCGCCGAGGTACGGGCTGAACTGGATCTTCACTAGTCCAACGTCCAGTAGGTGTTTCTTTGCGTGACGTGACTCATCTGATAAATGTTGGGTTTTCAGATTAAAAAAAAGCATTGCCCAGAGGTCTAGATAAGGAGGAGCAAGTTGGTATTTTCCACACAATATTTCTCTTATGACTCATTTAAACGCTATGTTGTGGGTACTCAAAAGAATTGTCTCAATGAGACTATTTTTGTGAGTACCCACATCATAGGGTTTGAAGGACATGTAATGATTTGAGGATGTAAAATACTCTCCTTATCTAAAGCTCTGTAATGCCTATACTATTACCTGAAGACATTAATCATCTTAAAAATCATTGCCAATCATATGTCTAACTGAAATGATATTGAAAGCGACTTTTGAAATATAAGATGTATAAACTGCAAAGATAATTCCTGCGATTCGGGGTCTTATTGCATCTGTGAACAGTGAAGACTCAGATAATTATGCGTATAAGCACAGAAAGAGGTAGCCAAGCATATGCCCTAGTATTTATCCACAGGTCAGAGATGTACAGTAGTAAGAATAAACAAACAAACAAGCTTCATTATGATAAATGTAATAAACTGTCTGACACAATGGTTTGGATATAAGGAAAATGTACAAGTTCGCTTTTCTGAACAGTATACGTTCAGATCAGCCTGTACAACTGCTGTGTTATCAGAATCTTCAAAAGTTAACAGTTTCACTAGAATGTTCCCTGCCGTCTATATGTTATATAGACTTAGATGCACCTTCTGACAAAAAGAAAGTATAGATGTGTAGACTCACCAATTGTTTACAACTGTAAATATATGTTTTACCTTTACGGAAACTCAATAAGACCCTAAATCGCTAGACGCAACTCATGTTTCAAGTTAATTTCCACAATGTCCATGCAATTGTCATGCCTAGTCATATCATATCGATATATAACTATTTAGTTTTTATGATATTAATATATGTTTCACCTAATGAAACTATATGAAACATAGAGGACAGTGATAGTACAGTTTGGAAACAGAGTTAAATTGAATTATTATTCATTCTTGGCCATTTGACTATATCTTAACCCATTACTTCATATGACTTTTCATAGGTCGTCTGCTTGACAATCATCAGACGAAAAATTACACCAATCTAGAAAACTGAAAGATTTATATTGATAAAGAGTTGAAAATATTGCACTAAAAGTTGAAATTGCTCGTTTTGAGCAATTTCACCTTTCATTGCAATGTTTTTAAAAATCGTCTGCAACATCAGGCGTCAAATGTCATCTGTGTAAAGTAATGGGTTAACATGCTTCAAATGTCTCCTATTAAAGGTAAAATGTCGATTCTTTGTTATATCAATCTAACTCAATTCGGTTACTGTCTAATCCAGGAAGTGGTGTTTCTTAAGTCAAACACTCGACAATGGTGAATATATATTACTTCACCGAATAATTTTATTTTATTTAACACATTTCGAATTCTTGGGACGGATACGATGATATATGTGGAAGAATATATGTGTCTCATCAGATAATAATAAACGTTTGAATGAACTTTTACCACATTGTATTTTCAAACATTGTTCAGACATTTATGAGTGGAGAGTTTATTGTTATTTGTGTGTCAAAAGTATTATTATCAAAAAGTTGTGTAAATATGCAATATGTTATTTCAGCCTGTATGTACACACACATTGCATTGTGAAAGTTCAAGAAAAAACATGTGAAAGTTTTATCAGTTTTTGTCAGATATCACTCCAGATCAGAACTGTTTTATGTGTATGGATTCATTGCATTTCATTTATATTTGAAATCATAATTTGAGTTTTGAATAAAGATACACATCTAAAAGTACATAAATTTAGTTTCTAACACGTTTACAATTTATTTATTTGTAAAGTGAAGCCGTTTGTTTCAGAAACGTCGCTTGTACAACAAATCAGCTAATGTAATCAACTTACAATTTCTAGAAATAACCAACCATAAACTGGTCGCATTTATACAAATGTTAACGATGAACCGTTCAACCGTATCAGCAGCCTAATTAACCAAATGTTTGTGATTAGTGTTAATCTGTCAATATTATTGTCTGTAAAGCCTTTTGGAAATAAAGTAATAAGTAATAATAATAAGTAATATTCCTGGCGATGGCACATCAATACAATGTTCACTGATTTGTTACGCAACATAGAAATGTTAGCGTTTTCCCACATGAAGACGCTTTCTGGCGCCTCTGCAAAATATGCTATTTGAAAACATTGTTGCAAAAGGATAAATTGCTCGTAATGAGCAAGTTCACTTTTTGCCACATTTTTTTACTACTACAAACGTTAATTGTTCTTTCCTTTTTAAAGAGTCCATATATGTTTGACTTAATGTTTTCAACGTTGTCTGCCGCAGATTTGTTGTAGATCAATCTGGGAAAGTGTTAGTCTACAAAATAATGATAAATACTCTTTACTTTGGCCGATGGATACATAATTGTATTGTGTAGATGTTAGATACAGAAATAACTAAAGATATATTCAAGGTTTCACCTTAATATTTTTTTGTATATTATTTTGTTCATTTTTTTAAAATTTTATATCTGTTGATCTTATAATATTGTACATAAAACGTACTCAAATTACACAATTTACGATGATGTACAAATGTACATATATTGCTTGTCATGTAAACGGTGTTATTGATTGGCGAAAAGAACAGTCAGCTGAACGAAAAAGTATAGAACAATTAGACCATTGTTATCATTTCACAGTAGCATCAATTTTCAAATCATAACACTTGATTAATTATTTACATCTATATTTTAAATTTACAAAAATAGTCATTATGGCTTCGTTAAACCAGGAACGTGGAATTTATCTACGTCCCTAGATAAAAATGTTATGGTTTAAAAAGACATAGTTTGGGAAAAACAAATTCAATTTTTTGATATGTTTGAAGCTGAAGATGTTCTCAAATGTCCTTGTATGTAATTCAAGTCGGCTGCTGCAGATGCATTCTATGTTGAATTATTTGCTTCCCCGAAAGAAAAAAAGCAATCGTTTTAAGTTCATTAAAATTGAATTAAAATTGTTTAGAATACCGATTGAACAATCAGGTATTCCGTGAAAGATGAATCACTGTTCGTTCACAAGTTAGCTAGTTGTTTGTTCAAGTTTGTATATTACGTAGCCTATTTGTCGATTAGTGATTGAATTTGACATGAACTTTGTTTCTTCATAATACCTAGGTAGAGATTACTTGATTAGTAAACCATTTTTTCGAAGTTTGCATAATTGTGAGAAATTGTTTAACGTGTTAGTGTATAACATACATCATCGTTGGAGTCAGACGACTTGTATTAGTTGAGGAATACGTTTAAGTTTTGTACATATATGATTTTTATGTTTCTTTTTTTTCTTTCTATGACACCGTGATTTCAAATGTTAAACCTTACCAGAGTCTTTCAAATGGTTGTTTTTGTTGACTTGTTATTCTAGCATCTGAACACCTTTTGTTTAATTGTTAAGATAGGATAAAGATGTATTGATAAGAGGAACGTTTTAAAACCTAACACTATCATTAGCCAATATACTGATTATGTTCCAGTGATCTGCTGATAGTTTTAATGTAACATCGTGTTAATTGACCATATAAATTTGGTACAAAGTTGAACAGTCATTGCGGGACTAGGAGAAAGTTTCCCCTTTCAAGGTATCTCTCTATTTTCCCACAATGGTTTCAAATTGTTTCGAATGCAGAGATTTCAAATTAGTCTCGTATCTGGATAATTGGTTGGTTCTCCTTCCCCTCTGAGTACCAACATCTTACAGTTTATTGCTATGATTGCAATCAAACACTCTGGCTTTAACCTCAAGTCTAATTCATGATGTATTTATTGATCTGCATGCATCCTCATGTAAAACATCAGATGAACATTATGTTAATTCTAGACAAAATTAACATTGGAGGTTTGTTTAAGTTCATTGCATAGGTTATAAATTTATAATAAAAACAGGACCAATTTATCATAAATTCTTAACAAAGTTGGTTTTCTTAATTGCAAAGCTTAAATCGTTTGTTAGTAAATATGTTTTGCAAAATATGGCATTTATTCTGTATAAGAAATTATTTTCTTTCAACAATATGTGTCTATGTGTTAGCAGTGTTTTGCTATTTAGAGTGAAATAATTGAGTTGAAAACAGGGTCACGATAAGAAACAGCTAAAGTGTCATTTACTCCCATCCCACGTACAACAAATCTGCAGAAGACGACTTTTTAAAAATCTAGGCTAAAATATGGGAAATATCTTTTAAGATGTAAAGTATAATTAGTTATCTGAGTTTTGGCAAATGGGAGTTATTGTAAATGATTAGCTTTTTCTCCCCCTCTGTTGACAATGTATTCAAAATTCTTCTGCTTGTGGGGATGGTTAAATGTTTATAATTATTGAAGAATCTGTAAGCAAGCAATAATTTTTCATTTAAAAAGAACCATTGTAAGAGCGCTGTCAAATGTCATATGAAGCAGAGTCACTCCTTTTGACCGATATAATTATCTGTCAAAATATACCATGACACATAATGTTGATAGTAGATTTACATGTCTCGCTTCAAGGATGCAATACGTCATATAAGTATGACAGAGCGTGTATGTTATGTTTAACTACACGCAAGTAGACTTAGAATTTTTTATCATCTTTTTTTTTTTTGCGATTACTTTTATTATGCTTTATGCTTAGCAAGTCCGTATTATTAAGCGTTGTAATGGACATTCAACATGTTTTCATTTATGAGTATTTTTAAAACAATAGCATGATATTCATTTTATATACATGTGTCTACCGTGAGTGATAGCCCTTACGGAAACAAATTAAACGAATTTAAAAACAACCATTCCCATCTGATGGCTATTTCACAATATGTGACGGTTTAGTTGGAAATCACTTGAGCTTTTTATATTTGATATTATATTCTTTGAGTCTGCCTTGAAAATATCTTGAGAAACAATTGTAAAATTTTACAATTTCAGGCCAAAATATTCATATATTTGAAAAGGTCATAGGAAAAGGAGAAATTGCTAACTATGAGATAATTCTCCTTTTACAGGAATGTTTTTTAATTCGTCTGTGAAAAGACGTCAAATGTAGACAATAGCATAGAAAGGGTAACTTAAATGGTAGTTATTATAGTTGTGAACAACTAAGGATACTTAAACTGTTCTAAAATAAAATGAAAAAAATATATTTAAATGAAAACTGATTGAATGTTCCAACATTTCTGCTCATTTTTCATTGTTAATGCAACACCTGAGTGTTATTGTTGAATTATTTATGATTGCTATTGATTGATTCATTAAATCATATTGTCACAAATATCTAAAGAAAGGGTAGTACACATAAATCGAAACCTTTACAAAAGAACACTGTTCTTTCACATATTTTTGTCATATTTCCGACAACGGCTGTAGAGGCATCTTATACAAAGAGTTATACTTATCCTTTCACACATAAAACACATTAATTTCCAGTTGCCGACTTTGAAAACATTCTAGGCAAAACATCTTCAAACTCTCTTTAAACGAAAGTATATTTTTGGATCGAGTTGAAAATAGTGTGTCAAATGGAGAAATTTCTCATCATGATAAATGTCTCTATTGCCACAATATTTGCAAAGGTCGTATACTGCAAACGCGTCGAAACGCGCCCGCACGTTAGTAATTGTTAATTTGGATGAAGACTTTAAAGCGACTGAACTCCAGATACCCAACTGTCTAAAAAAAATAAAATTTCCAATTTTAAGAAAATATGTGTTATTTTTGTATTTGGGGCATTAAAAAATGATAACTGACATATTACATACCCCTATAATCGGTGAGATTTTCTTGTTTTCGATACTTTTTCCATCGCAAATTATACCCTGTCAGTAACGGGGTAAGTATTTTTAAATAGGAAACCCCTTCATCGGGACAATTGAAAACGACTCAAGTTCACTTTATTGATTAAAAAACGATAAATGGTTTTACCCTGGTTTTACTTGGATAACATAAAGAATAACATTTAGGGCGAATTCGATTTTTCTTCTTTTTTTTTCTTTTTTTTTTTCGTGCCATCTGGATTTCAGTCGCTTTAACACATGTCCGGGAAATAATAAATACTTGATTCATTGACAGGGGCGTAGCTTGGCAATAATCAATGTGTAGGCCATCTCGTGAGAAAATCAACATTGTGGACTCTGCGTAAAGTATCGACCCGGATCGGCCTAAGCATGCCACACAGGCGTACCCGGATATACACTTTTCGCCTCCTGTAGATTTTCTGTTTCAGGAATCACTACTCTATCCCCCCTTAGACGGAATGTGTTGAAAACGTTTTTGCAAAAGGAGAAATTGCTCTCAATGAGCAATTTCTCCTTTTGCAAAAAATGCTTTCAACTCTATGCAATTGCTCTCATTACACTTTCATTTTTAGTGATTTTTAAAAAAAAATTAAACAGTTTTCAAAGTCGTCTGCATCCAAGTTCTTGTATGCGCGAAAGATTTGGTCAGAAACAAGTCTTCAACAGAATTTAACTTCCTATACGAACCAAACATTAAATGGGCCACATCAAACGTGAAAAACAGACATTCGGAACTTTCTACCAGCAAAAGTACAGATGAGATTGTGCCACTAAGCATACTGATCATGATGTTCGCACTCTACTTGTTAAAGCTTTCTAGAAACATCTAGAGAACTTCTAGAGAACGGTTATAATAAAATTCTTATAATACAAACTTAGAATTTGTTTATTAACACTTTGCTATATATACAAAAAAATCTGCAGCAGACCACGTATAAATCAAGTAGGCAAAACAAATGGAAATTTAAAGATTTTAAACATTGCTCTAATGTTTTCTAAAGTAGTCAGTTGCAGAGGCGTTAAAAAGCATCTATATGTGGGAAAAGGTAATAAGTCATTCATTTTCAGACCTTTAAGGTGTGATGTGGCCCATTTGTCAGCAGGATTAAAACATTACTTGTGCACGAAGACTTGTCTTTTGCAAACTTTCTTTCCCTTTTCTGTTATAATCATTTCTGAACATCTTATACAACAATTATCTTATGTTATGGCTTTGAAGATTTATGTCTAATGTTTATAACAGCAACGTGTTACCCTTTCTCGCATGCAGACGCATTTTGATGCATCTGAAGCAGATTGTCAGTTGAAAACAGTGTGGCAAAAGAAATACAATGATCAATATCTCCTTTTACCAAATGTTTTAAATTTTACACAATGATTATACTTTCATTTATAGAAGTTTACTTCATTTGTCAACAGATGTTTTCGAAGTCAGTTGCTGCAGATTGATTGTATGTGGGAAAAGGGTTAACCCATTCCCTCATACAACAATTCTGCAGCAGACGACTTTGAACAAATTTTGTCAAATAATAGAACATCTCTATAATTGAATGGATAACCTATGACTAAAAGCAGAAAATATTGTGGCAAAAGGAGAAATTGCTCATATTGATGACGTAATATCTTACGTGTCTACTGCATGGCATCCACTTCATTTTTTAGTGGTGAACACATTTGCAATGTGGACGGAATATTTAAGACTAATGGCTAATCAGGTAAAACTAACAGCTTTTTAGGCGAAAAGAACCCAAGAAGAAACGTCCCCAGTGTATTCAAGAGACATATCGGGTGTCCAAAAAAGGAAGTTTGAACAAGTTTTCTAAAAGACTTGACTGGAGACACATATCCGTGGCCGAGACGGATTTATATAGGCATGCCTTGTGCTGTGTGTTCTAAACAAAATTTTAAAAAATGTTTTTACAATTGATAAAAGGATGTGATAATCAAAGATTAATCTTAACAAGGCACATTGCATGGACGGTAGCCAGAAATCTCGACCCAAAGAATTCTCGACCCCATTATAGGATTACATAGGTGTGAATGGATGGTTTAACACACAGGTGTCATATAAACAAAAGACTGATTATTGATACTTACTTACCTGTTGATTGATTATTTAAATGATCTCGATGTGTTCTAAATAGTTAATCTGCTGCGGACGACTTTGAAAACATTTGCTGAGAAAAGGAGAATATGTACATGACAGGTTGACTTCTGGCTAAGGTATAGTTATATTAATGAATAAGGAAGATTGTGAGAAAAGGAGGAAATCTCCTCTATCAAACAATACTTCAAATCTTAAGAATACTTTGAAAACCATGATATAGGATAATTTATAACAATGTTGAAACATACATCATTATTACATTAATCATTATCTAAATGTAGTGATTATACAACAAAAGAACCATCATCCATTCACACCTATATAAACTGGAATCTAAATTGGGGTCGAGAATTCTGGAAGCCGTCAGGACCACTGCGATGCTTTAAAAGAATCCACCTTGCAGCTAAACATCATTCAAGTAAGTATAAAAACATCTTGCAAAACAGTTAAATCTTAAGAATTAGAAAATGCACAATTGATTTTAATTCAAAAGCATTGTGAGAAGTATAATTGCATATTGTCAACAATTTGACCTTTTTTCACAATGCTTTCAAACATCATATGCTGTAAGGTCAAATGTCATTATGCTGTAAGGTCAAATGTCATCTTCATAAGATAAACACAAATGTAAATTACATCTGTATCATCAGTAATTATAATAATCCTATGTCAATTAAAATGTTGATTTATCTTTGATTGTCAACAATATCTGTATAAACCCCTCAATGGCTACTTTTTCTGAACACAAGTGGGGAATTGGCCCCTTTTCAAAAAATTATAGAAGCATCTTTGCCCAAATATACTCAAATGAAAAATGTATAAAAATACCAAAATACACCGTAATCCTCAAAGTCTACCTAATTCTTAAAAAAATGCCCCAAATATCTGAATCAGAATTCAGTGAAGATTGGGATTTTCCGCACAAATTGGGCGAGAACTGGTTGTATCTCCAGAACATTGAGCGTGATTAATATAAGATTAAAGCTTGTTTCACAATTGATGTAAAAAAGATAAGTTTAAAGTCACTGGTTTAAAGGAATAATCTAGATAAGACTACACAGGGGTACAAACTGGTCTAAAACAAAACTGGATGCAGAACCCAAAGCTTGGCTTTTTGACTTAACTAATATACATGTATATTGTTTTCAATTCTGGTCTATTTTTTAAATATTAGGCTATTTAAAAGGAAAAAGGTATAAATAGTGTTTGTAATCTCATTCTTTAATTTATCATTTCATTTTATATAATATTAGTTATTTGGTCTGTTACTGACCCACTACGGAAAAATAGGGGGTTTGTGGAATTTATAAGGGGCGAGGCGTTAGCCGAGTCCCCCTATACATTCCAGACCCCCTATTTTTCCGTAGTGGGTCAGTAACAGACCAAATAATTGATTTTTCATCGACCACCTTTCATGAGCAAAAAAAATAATAATATTGTTTCATTTACATTAACGTTTACAATATGTCTAGATGAAATTTACAGGTTTGGGCGCCAAATGACTAGCGTTATGAAGTCAAACCGCTGACGTGATGTCATTTTCCTAGTATTAGGTCCCAGTATTTTTAAAATTCCTAGTATTAAACCCACTTTAATAATGAAATGAAACAATATCAATTTGTTTTGCTTATGAAAGGTGGTCGATGAATAAATTAGTTATTTGGTCTATTACTGACCCATTACGGAACAATTTTGTGTTCAATTTCATAAACACAATTTACAGTTGTAATATTGTTAGTGGTTTCCGTGATTTTGAGATAGAAAAAGGTGAATCGATGAATGGCGGCCGTTTTGTCGACTATTGACTTTGCAGTTATTGTCTGATGTCATTTATTATAACAGCAGTCAATCATATTCTGCATCAAGTTTTATTTTAAAACAGAATGGATTTAGAACGTCCCATACACTCATGGAATAACAGTTCTGATGGCGATTACTGGAGAGGAAATTCATATAAGCAGTTAGTGATATACCCCTTGGTCATTGGTACCTGTCTATACAATGAAAATATCATGCATCTTTGACTGTGGGGTAATATTCTTTCCTGCATACACATCAAAACAGTAAATGGATTGAGATCAACCTGTACAATCATGGAATCACAGCTGTTATGGCGATAATGGGAGAAGAAGTTCATATAGGCAGTTAGTAATATACCCGTTGGTCATTGGTGCCTGTCAAAACAATGAAAATTGCATGCATCTTTGACTGTGGGATATAACTTCCTACATCAACATCAAACAAGGGAATATATTGAGAGAAACCCATTTACTGATGGAATTACAGCTGTTATGACGAGGACAGGAGAGGAACTTCAGCTGATTACCTTTATTACTAATGGATTCATACAAGGTAATCTTTATTAATGGATAAGTTTATCAAAATCATATCAAGCTTGTTTTATCTAATTAAATGTAGTATATAAAGGAAGTCCTGTTTTTTTATTGCAAAGTTTGTGTTTTTTATGATCAGGTTTTGTCTGATGTCCTTTGGTCACACGCCATCAACAATTGCCTTGTGAACAATCTACAGGCAACATTTTACAACATCCAATATGAATGAAAGTTTATCAGAATATCATCTCCATCAAATCTTGGCCAATATATAGACTGGGTCCTGTGAGGTGAAAAACTAGGTTTCAATGTCAATTTGAAGGAACATATTGAAAACACTCTGGATGCCTTATTTTAAAGTTAAGCATGTTGAAATGTTTTCAGAATAACTGTTTTGATGATATCTAGGCTAAGTTTAAATATATTCGGCCATAAACTAGGTCATGTTGGGTCATAAACTAAGTCACTCCACCAAATTGAAGGAAAATCTTGTTAGTCTAGAAACCACACTTTGCCTAGAGAAGCTTGAGGCTTTGTCAGAATGTTTGTCTTGACAATATCTAGACCTAGTAAGAATAAGGGTCATGGTGGGTCAAAAACTAGGTCACTAGACCAAAATGAAGTAACATTTTGTTAACACTCAGATATTTTGAATGCTGCATTTTTTATTTTAACATGTTGAAATTTTGTTAGAACTGGTGTTTTGGTGAAATCTAGACTAAAATATAGGTCATGTTGTATAAAAACAACAATGAGGTCCAAAGAAAAACATTTGAGAAAAATCTTGTAAACGGTTTGCATCTTGAAACTTTGTCAGAATGTTCGCCTGATGATTATTGATATCTAGACCAAGTTCAAATATTGGTCAAGTCGGGTCAAACATAAGGTCACTTGACCAAATAAAAGGAACATCTTGTTAACACTCTGACAGCTGTTCTTTTAATGTTAGCATGTTGAAACTTTGGCAGAATAGATGTTTTGAACATTGCTTTTACCCCAGAAACTATGTCACTAAGCCTAATTGAAGGAAAAACTTGTTTTCACTATTTACTTTGTTTACCTTTCTGTATTGATTATGTTCATGTGATGAATTGAATGTTAAATTTGTTGAAGATTTGACTTTGCACCAAGAGATAAAGTAGGAATAGTGTACAACAGCTGTCTCAGTTCCGACAGCTTGAAACAGATTCCTTTATCATGGTAGTCACGTACCTACAGGTTAGACCCATTATAGACGCTGTGCTCGTGATGATGCTTTGCCTTTTTCATATTAGGTAACAGGTGTGAGATTTTTTTTTTTTTAATAACCCATGAAGCTTTCTGAAATGAAACTGGAAAAATCCATGGGGCCGCCATTTTGGATATGTATAAAAAGCAGACGTAAAACACAGATTAAAAATTATTGTCGGCTTTTTAATCATTTTTTTTAAAATCGGTATTTTGGGTATGTATAAAATGAGCAGAAAAGCACGGATTGAAAATTATTGTCGTCTTTTTAATCATTTTTTTTAAAATCGATATTTAAGATCATTAAAGTGCTGTGTTATGTGGGAATTAACATTTGTACAAAAAGTTAAAAAGAAATGGAAATCTGTAAGAAATATGTTTTCCCGTTCGTCAAAAAAACGACAGCATTAGCTTTCTACGCCCGAAACAAAATGTTGACTGTATCGTAGCCAAATAAAGATGTGACGTCATTTCCGTTATACTTCATCTTGGCGTAATGTCAATGGAGCGACGTCGTTTCCCGCAAAAAAGTGGTATCAACATGAAAGACCCCAAATTCCTATACATGAGCTATTGACTCACTCATTCAAAGTATAATTATTTATCAAACATTGTGGCAAAAGGATAACTTTCTCATAAGGAGCAATTGTTCTTGTGACGACAATCTTTTCCTAAATCGTCTGTTGTATATGCCTCAGAAACCGTCTCTAATAGGGAAAGGGTTTAGCAGAAATGTGACCCGTTACATAATTTGTTCCAGTCATATTGACTGGTTGAAAAAGGCAGTCGCCCGGTGGCATCAGAAAAGGGCTGATCTATAAGCTTCTTTACCATAATGCAGGTGATCGATTAAGGATCAACTTGGCAATCATGTTTTAACCTCGTTCATTATAAATGTATTCCTTGATTTTCTGAAAGTCTTTACTTTATTATTTTCTATTCAAATAAAAGACAACAGCAAAACGAATTTCAAATATGTTTTGATAATGCAAGAAACATGACATTAACATTATTATTGTCTAGTCAATTACTTATAAAACCTTTTTTATGGCCAAAGTATGCTCTTTAATTTTTGTTTATAATTATCTTGCGTTTTTTTCGTAAATAGGTAGCACCTATAGATATATTAATTAAACCAGAGTTATGTGACTTTGTACAGATATGGGCATTGTTCCTAGGAACATTATTGTGTACCAAGTTTTATTTGAATATGTTGAATGTTTTTTTAGTTATGGGCAAGTTTAAAAAAATTTGTAAGAATTTCTATGTCCAAAAAGGGGCATAACTGAATAATTATTAAAGCCAGAGTTATGTCACTTGATATATAAATGTGTATTGTTTCTAGGAACATGTGTACCAAGTTTAATTGAATATGTGTACCTTGTTTTGAGTGAAAAGGTAAGGTTTAATTTTGTGACAACGATGCCAAGGGTATCACAATAGCCTGACTTGTTATCTTCAAACTAGATTGGAGTGCTCCGCGAAGCACGGTGTGTCACCTGCACCTGCTCATTGAAAGTGTGACGAAAAGGTGTGATGGACAGACCGACAGACTCCGGCCAAAAAAAGTGCCTACCATGCTACCATGCTACCATGCTACGTACTGAGTACGCAGGGTGACACAAAAACAGATGAGCTAATTACGGTGTCACAATTCTTTTCATTACCCACAAAACAAGGGATTGAGGACCAAATAAGTGTTTTTAAAGAGGAGTACACAGTCAGGTCTTTGTTCCAAAATATCTCTCAATTAATCAATTTTAAACCTTTATGGTAGAAAATATAAAAAAAAAGTTTCAGTGAGGAGAGTCTTTTGAGAACCCACAATATAGCTTTTGGAGGTCAAATAAGAATTTAAAAACATGAAATACACCTCTTCGCTAGAACTCAGGCTTCAGAAATAAAGTTCCCTATAGCAATACCTCGAAATAAAGACAATTAAAACAGTCATCTTTGAAAACATCAAGGCAAAACTATGAACAAAAGTGCCATGATGGTTATTCAAACCACTTAGTCAATCACAATAACTCATTTTGCAGTCAGGTAAGCTAAAACTAGATAATTAACAAGATTTTCATTTAATTTTACATTGTTACCTTGTAACCTAGTTTTTGACCTCATATGAGCCAATTTTCGAACTTGGCCAAGATTTGATGGAGATCTATGTTCTGATGAATTTTCATGAAGACTGGATGCAACATTTTGCCAGTAGAGTGTTCACAGGGCAACTATTTGGAGTTCAAAACATGGTTGCAATAGAAAAATTTCTCATGAGGAAATTTACCTTTTGTCACCATGTTGTCAAAAATTGCCTGCCTCAGACCCTCAAAATCACGCATCTGCATGATGAGTGAAGGGGCTACCCTTTCCCACCAGCAGATACATGTTGATGCAGGCCCAGCATACAACTTTTTGATGAATGAGCAATTTCTCCTTTTGCCGCAATGTTTTCCACTTTTAGTCATAGGTTATCCATTCATTTACAGAGATTTTCTAGTTTTTGACAAATTGTAACAAAATAGATTTGGCGTGGCCTAAATAAAAGACGGTCAGTCAGTGCAGGTTGGTCACGTATGGTTTTAACTTATCGCAGGATCGTCAGGGAGATAATTGTTTATGAAGTTATTATCATATACATATGTGATAAGTGAGATTAAGCATATTAAGAGTTCGTTTCATGTAAATCCGTTGAGAATTAAGGAATTGACGGGTTTAAAAACGTTAATTACGTTAAACTATGTTGCTATTTTCATTTGGCCTATTAATGTATTGAAACTGGGTGTTGATTGTGAATTACGATTTGCACGGGAATTGTGCCTGTCACCAGGAGGCCCAGAGGTTGATTGGTGCTATATAAGTTACTCAAACATTTGTTTTGATCGTCAGTATCATAGGAGTCGCCAGACGGTTTTACTCGTTATGGTGAGAGTTAGTTGATGTGACCAAGTCACACGGCATATGGGTATGTAAATTCTTATGTATTGTGCAAAGGGGTTTTCGGCATATTTAAGGAATGGAATCTGTGCAAATTTACAATGTTAGGTATTGAGATAATTATTACATGATTGAATTATTTAGATAATTTCTGGTTCACGAAGTGAACGGTTTTTACAGAAATTGAGTCCGTTAGGAGCGAGACAATGTGTTAATATGCTATTGGGAAAGATATGGTTGTATGAAAAGGATAAGAATGGAAGTGTGAAATGTAAAAGGATAGTAGTATAGAGATGAGCTACCATAGGAGTATAAAATGGTAGGCTGTTAGGTTTTACGGAACATTATTGATATTATTGTAAGACATGGTTATTTATTACAATTTTAGCCGTTTTATGTCTATGGCTAGTCCATATCGATAGCCAGACAATCGAAGTTCGAAACGCAGAAGTTTGAAGAACCAGTGTGTGTGACGCAGTCCACAACATAATAAGACGTCGTAACGGGGGACATTAGGAGGAGTGCCGTCATAGGACGTGTAGAACCATATATCCACAGTTGTGTGGCTTGTCGGTCCCGGAATCCAAGGATATACGCGACGCAGTATATATGAGTACATCGACTCGGTGAAGTCAGGAAAGGGAGACGTTTGAGTCCGAAGGACAACGTGATGAACACTTCCAACTATCATGGATAGTAGTGATTGGACAGGTTGAGTGATTTGGGTGAGAGTGTGGATGAGAGTGCGTGAGTAATTTTATCTTTATTGCCTCTCGATTTGTCAGGAAAGAAAGTGATTATTTAAAACTGTATATATTTCATAACTGTAAATTAAACATATATTTTTATTCAAAGATCGGCGTTCAATTCTACTTTAGTGAGTTGTCGACCCTTGACCATCTTGTGACACAAATTATGTTCAAAGTCGTCTGCTGCAGAATTGTCGTATGAGGGAAAGAGTTAATACCATCTAGTTAAAAATACAGAATATCTCTTTAAATGAAGGCAAGTTACTGAAAAAAGTTTATAACATTGTGACAAAAGGAGAAATTGCTTGTTTTGAGCAATTTCTCATTTTGTCACAATGTTTTCAGAATTCATCTGCTGCAGAGGAGTCAGAAAGCGTCAATATGTGGGAAAGTGTTAAAGACTGTTATAAGATTGCAAATCAGTGCCTTGTCAGATAACTTGGTGTTAAATTAAAATGTATAAAACCTTAATATAGGTCTCCTCCTGTACTGGCTAAATTACATACATAAAATATAATAAAATAGCAATTACTTACCTATTGTGGTACAAGACCATATCGATGGCTCAGCGCAATACTAGGCTAACTCTATTTTCAATTTTTTTACAGGAGAGTGGAAAAACTGTTTACATGTTTTCCCTTTTGATATTTTGTAGGTATTTTTTCTGTTCTATATGGTGATAAATGTTTCAAAACTAATGATCATATTCTTTTTAATCTGAAATTCTTTCTTACTAGTTTAAAGTCAATTATTTGAGTTAGCATTAGTTTTGCACTGAAAATCAATGATTTGTTGAAAAAAACTTAGCGCAAAACTAAACTTAAGTCAAGTTAGATATAGTTTTGCACTTAAAATCAATGATTTGTTGAAAAAAACTCAGCGCATAACTAAAACTAAGTTAAGTTAGACATAGTTTTGCACTTAAAATTAATGAAATGTTGATATTTTTTTATGTAAAACCTATACTAAGTCAAGTAAGATATATTTCCCCAATTTAATTTTAAAGTTATTTTGAAGTTTAAATAATGCAATAAATAGAACATTCTCCATAAGAGTTTTCTTGGACTCTTTCTAAAGTGAAAGCATTTATTTAGTAATGGCTAAATTATGTTTATATTTAATGACAGAGTGGAAAAGGGTGCAGGAAGAGTTAAAATTTCAATCTTTTGATAATTATATAATTTTATTTTGCCTATTCAAACAAAATGCTATTCATCAAAAAAATATATTAACTCTTTCAGTGCCGAATTTTTTAAAGTAGACTCTTCCATGTTAAAAATTGGGCATTTCCATTTCTCATGTAATACAATGTTGGACTATTTTGATAACTAAAAGTCAAACAATGCTAATTTCAGGTGAGACAGCTCGTTACGAGCTGACTTGCCTGAATCAGTATTGTTTGCAAAAACCTGAATATTGCCTTTGGCGCTCACTGAAAGAGTTAAATCTTTGCTACATAAAACTGCCTTTTCCGGCACCCAATACAGTATGCCTTTGAAAACAGTGTAGGAAGCAATCTGAAATCTTCCTGTACTGTTTGTCACACTGTCAGTAAATGTAACCATTATTCATTAATTACTGATAAGTGGTGACTTGATGCTTCCAAGTTAGTACAGTCCAAAAAAATGACTTTGGAGCAGGATTACCAATATTTATCATAAAATGTTTGATAAAATGGCCCTCAAACTATTTATTCATTGCTCCATAAAACCGCATTTCCTTGCATCCAATAAAGCAGGCATTTGGAAGCAATGTAGGTATAGTTGTAGGATAAGAATGCCTTTGGGAACAGTAAAGGAAATTTAAGATCGCTCGTAACAAGCAATCTGAACCTTTCCTTCACAGATTTTCAACTCTGTCAGTTAATGTGAACATAATTCACCTATTATTGATAAGTTGTGAATTAATGCTTTCGATTTGGTAGACTGTTCAAGAAAATAACTATGGAGCAAAGTGTCAAATAGTTATGTTGTTAACTTATTTATTCACAACATATTTGTGAGCATATCATTGTAATAAAAGTACATTATTACAACAAACAGAAACTGTTGTAGGATTGTTTAAGTACATATTGGTAACAAAATAGCCTTACAGTACTATGAATTAGTTGGGAATCTCATGAGAAATGACTGCATAGAACGATGTGATGGGAATGAGGGATCACACCCTACCTACATAAGGAAATGAGCTCTTGTACTTCTCAAATGTAATCATGGAGTAGTCCTTTTGCAATATATTTAGCTCAATATCTTTCAGTTCACAATCACATTCAGAACAGTATTTGACCTTCTTAACCACTGAGTCTACTGGACCATTGTTATCATACTAAATTTCTGCTTATTGGAATTGTTAGATTCTATTTTGATTCTGTCCAAAAACCTTGTTCCGTTCTTAATCCTGATAAAAAACGTTTGCTTGACTCAACACAGAGCAACCCAGATAAACACGGAACACCCCGGATCAATAGATGTCTTGATCCGGGATGATCCTGGTCGAAATTAAGTCGCAAAACATCGTCACCCCGGACCAGCCCGGACCCAATAAGGCACCTCAACAGATGAACACGGGAGCCAACAAGGATCTGACCCCAGTACCACTACGGCAGCTTCCTGGAGCTAACACGGTCGCTACACAGACCGTCTCGGACTACCCCGAATTAAAGAATTCTCCTGTCCGGTCCCGGATGACCACAGCAATTTTAAAGAGTTTAAAATTGCTGGGGTGGTGTCCCTGACCATCCAGGACTATCCCGGACCCAACATGGATCTGACCCCCGGATTGGCCAAATTTCAGTACGGGCGGTTGGATGGACTGGGGCTTGAGCATGGTTTGGATTTTTATGACATGCAGTTCTTACAAATTAGTTGTGTACACACTAATTTGACTACTTGCCCTTTCAATACAGGCATGGACAGCATAATTGTCCTTCTGTGTGTGACTACAGTTTGAATAATTTCTGAGGAGAAATATTCAAAGTTTGGAGAAAAAATGTCTTGCAAACCCTAATATTTGTACCATTTTATGACAAAATCCACATAAATGAATTAACTCATTTTTGACTAATGGTACTGGACTGTTTATTACTTTCTTCTTCTGTGGAGCAGAATACTTAAAAAGAAACTGTCTTTGTCATATTGCATCTCCTAACTTCCAATTGTTTGGTGTTTAATGCCACTATTAACAATTTTTCAGTTATATCACATCATTTCCTGGGTAAATTACAAGTACTACTGGTCCATTTATCCTGACACTAACCAGTCAATTGTAATGCTAACCCCATAGCTTCTTCATAGACCCTTCTACCTGATCCATGACTTTCAAATTGTATTTCACTCTGATCAGCTACTAACTTTGCAGTCTTCCATGTTAATGTCTTCAACTATATCTTCATTTTAAAAATCAATGCACTGTTGTTATTCACTCTCAACAATAGTTGGAACAATTTCTTCAACTTGGGCCATTTGTGTTTTGTCAGTTACTTTACTATTAGATCCCCTTTCTACTTTATAACAGTAACTGAGCTCCATTTCATTTGGTGAAACTGATTAATCAACTAGATTAAATTTTCCTAATGTCATACACCTTTCTTCTCAATTCAGTTTGCACCTATTGTTTCTATTCTTTTTGGAAGAATACAATTGGATAAACTTGATTCTTAGTAAGTTTCATTCAACATTTTCTTCGCAAATTGTGAGAACATTTATTCAATACCAGAAGAGATGTGCTCTAAATCTAACCGAGAGTATCAGACTTCAAGATTTTTGAAAGTGTAGATAATGGGATGTCATCTTCAGATGACACAGCTGTAGAAAGTTCATAGTCATTATGAACAGACATTAAACTATGTTCACTGTCATCACCTAAACTACATTGTTGTAGTTATTCTTCAATTCTTTTGATTTTCACATCGTTTGTGTCTTTAATTATTTGAATGCCGGGCCCCGGTAGCTCAGTCAGTAGCGACGCGGGCTGTCAATCCAGGGTTGTGAGTTCGAATCCCGGCTTGGCCAACTTTCTTTCCGAGGATTGACAAAAGTCAACGCGACATGCGTCATTCGTCTTCCACCAATGGGCTAAGTTTATGTGGAAAAGCAGCCAGTTGCTTTGGAAGATTGTTGTGTGGAGTACTGATGTGAGAAAACCAGGAAATGCATGAGTAGGTGAACTTGCCGCCGTGATATAACTGAGAAATTGTTAAAAACGGCGTTAAACCCCAATCAATCAATCAATTATTTGAAGAATATAGGAATATACTCCTTCTGATATGTCAGAAAAATTATTACTTCAATATCATCCGATTCACTTGTATCAGTACATGACATTGTATTCTACACAATATCTACATGTGTGGCTTCAAATGTTATGAATTCAAATTCTGGGTCACCCAAACTTGATGCAAATGTTGATCAAAACAGGATCAAGTTTTCAAACTTACAACTTGTGATGAGAACACTACATTTCCATTGGTTTCTACCATACTGTTTTTGTTACTTGAATGAGGTGTTACTAAGCATTTCATTGTTAAGAAAAGGATTTGTTTTATCTTTCTTATGGTTTGATGCAAACTTACATAAGGTTTAACACTTAAAATTGAACCTGCATCTGATTTTAATACTGCTCCACTGATTTGGAAGATCACTCACAAGTAGATACTCCTTTTTCTGTACACCAGATGAGGCTGTAACTACATTGTAATAAACTATGTTCCCTTCGATTAATATCTCCTCCAGGGCTTATTGTGTCCATTTTAAGGCTTTCTTGATAAAGAACATTTCAGTTGCTTTAAATACACTTTTTTCTATTTTAGTAATTTACATGTTTTAAAATAGGACAAAAGAGAGAAACATGTATATGATTTATACTTATAATTTCTCAGTGCAAAACTATGGCTAATTCAAGTGAGTGATAGTTTTGCACTAACATTTTTTTTTAAATTTATGATATTGTCGGTGCAAAACTATAGCTAACTCTACTTAGCTATAGTTTTGCATTCAAAAAAAGAATGATTTGACTTAGCCTATTTTCTTGAAATTCAAATATCCTTGTTAAATACTTAGAATATAATCAAGAACTTTTGAGTGAACCAGGAGAGTTTGATCATTGTTCAAAATTTATAATAAAACCAACTTTGAAAAAATATAGAGTTAGCATAGTATTGCACTGAGCCATCGATATGTATCTTTCAAATACCTTTGAGCTGCCCATCTACCAGCCAAAATAGTGTAAACCCAACTCAGTATAACAGCAGCAAACAGGAACTGAAATCAATAATAGTAATTACATGTAAATAAACATGTTTTATCAATATTATTATTGCATGTTACATTACCTAAAAACAGGAAATATCTTTGTATTCTTTGATGTTGGATAACATTGTGGAAAAGGAGAAATTGCTCCTGATGAGCACGCTCTCCTTGCCACAATGTTTACAACTTTTTTCTATAGTATTATTGATGATACTTTCATGTGTAGTGATATTTTTAAAAAGTATATTTTTCAGTTGTCTGCTGCAGATTTGTTATATTTGTTGGATAAGGGATATTCACCAGTGCCAATAGTTGTAGCAAGTTACCGCACATATGACAGAATTTTCACCAATCCCAATAGTTGTAGCAAGTTATACTCAAAAACTATTAAACACTATACTGATCATTTTGATTATTGTCAGATTATTAGATTTGAGGATAAAATTGTTAAAATTCCTGGGTATTTAAAACCAGTCAATTATTCAAGATACATAGAAATTTCAGTAATTATTTATCAGCAGCTTTAGTTGAAAGTTTAAACTTTCAGTATGTGTACATGTATGTTTACAGATCTCCTATGTATATATGACTACGAAATGCGGAACTTTACTTAGACAAGACAAACTTTTATTGACATAAGCTAATACATCTTCTAGTCATAAAACACAATTATTTATTTATTGGGGTTTTACGCCGCTTTCAACAATATTTCAGTTATATCACGCGACAGTTCACTTATTCATGATCCCTGGGTAAACAAACCAGTACTAGGCTAGAATATTTGCCTTGCTCAAGGGCACTCCACCATGACAATAGTGCCGCGACTGGGATAAAACACAATTAACCCTTTCCGTCATAAAGACGCTTTCTGACGCCTCTGCAGCATACAGCTTTTTGAAAACATAGTGACAAAAGAAGAAATTGCACAAAACGTGCAATTTCTCCTTTTGCCACTATGTTTTCCACTTTAAGTCATAGGTTATCCATTCAATTATAGATTTTCTATTTTTTGACAATATGTTCAAAGTCGTCTGCTGCAGAATTGTTGTATGAGGGAAAGGGTTAAGCATGTATATATTTATATGACATTTTTAGACAAATTTGTTTCTGTGCATGATTTTTTAATCAGAAAACGGGTGTACAAGGTATTTTGATTATCCTTCTTTCTTATCTACATTCCTTGTAGAAGAGGGTTAATTTTAAAGGAACACATTTTTTTTAGGGGAAAAATGTCCACCTGATATGGGGCTTGAACCCATGACCCCAATAACACTACCATGGCGCTCTTACCTACTTAGCTAACCGTGCAATCTTGTCTTGCCATCACATTTTGACATTCCTCCCAATCTTTACGTTTGGGAGCTCTCCAAGCGCTTTCATGTTTACTTCTGACACCAATGAAGTAACACAAGAGAAAATGTCTACCAAATGTGGGGTCCAAATGAGCTAAGCTGACAATTAGATAGTGCCAACAGATCTAGACACCATTACACTTTACAACAGGTACTCCGTGGATGTCTGAGACTTGAGATTTCGTACCACAGCAATATCAAACCACTGCAACTTCCTATATTATTATACTGATTATAAAGGTGACAATATTGGTTAAATGGTGTGAACAACGATTGACACCTTTAATTTTATGAATCTTTATTTATAAATAATTATACTCTAGTTTCAAGTTCTATGAATAAAAAAAAAATGAACAAGAGCACCAAATGTCACAAAATACGCCGTCCTGTTTTTTTGAGACCAAGTATAGTGATAATTGGTTGTACGTCAGGCAAATTTGGAGAGCGGACACTGTTAGTACAGTTTTGGCCATTACAAGGGACATAAGCGTGAAGTGACTAAGATTACGTGGTAAGTTATCAAACCTGACAAAGATATTCTGCCCATATTGTCTAAATTTTAGAGATGATCGGATAAAGGCTTCACAAGTTATTTAGCTGACAAGACCAATTTTAGGTAATTTCTATAATTAAAGGGCAATAACTCTCTACTGACTAAAGCGATATGGCTAGTTATCGAACTTGTCCGAGATATTATGCTTATACACATTCTGACAAAATTTGGTGATGATTAGACAAAGGCTTCTTAAGTTATTAAACTGACAAGACCAATTTTAGGTAATTTCTATAATTAAAGGGCGATAACTCTCGATTGATGTCGGTGATATAGCTAGTTATCTAACTTGTCCGAGAAATAATGTTAATACACATTCTGATTAAATTTGGTGATGATTGGATAAAGGCTTCTGAAGTTATTGAGCTGACAACATACTGGACGCCGACCGCCCGTACAAATATAATACGTTCTTTTTTTTTAAAACGGGCGTATAAAAAAGTAATATATATCCTTGTCGGTCCATGAATATACGATGATGAAAAGCAAACCGCACAAAAGACTTGAAATCATTGTGGAAGAAGATGAACAAATTGCACATTACCCGTTGATAGAATTTCCCCACATACAGACGTTTGAAAGCATTGTGGGAAAAGGAAAAATTGCTCATATTATAAATAGTAAATTCCCACACAATTTTCTCATTTCTAACAGCGTTTCAATAATAAATTTCAGTTAGCGAAATAGGAAAATGTTTCATGTAATAGTATACACAATTCATTGACATTTGTAATCGTCCTCAGTATAATCTTCTGTTGATGTTGGTTTTATTGTGAGTATGATACTCAGAGGTGGGTTTAAAACAATATTATCATAAACTTACTCCATGTTGATGTAATTATATCATATATTATTTTAAAAAAATCTAACACAAATGTAGAAAGGAACAATGAATAATAGATAAATACAACAACTTATTTAATGATTTCATATGTACACAAACTATTGCATTAATTATTATATAACATATACATATAAAACGTTAACCTGATAACGAATATAACTCAAATAAGCATAATCCTTGTCATTCATTATAACATATACAAAGTAACATGTATATTTAACTTTATAATCTGTTTGTGAAAAGTCTCCAGTCAAATGGTACAAAGTCTCCGTAATTAGTACGCCGTTACATCACAAATTTGTATCAAATATTTATTAACTAGTTTGCAACTAGTTCAAATAATTATGACTTTCTGTTGATCGTTTATCATCTGTCATTTATTTCATGTAGTTCATGTAGAATTAGAAACCTGATAAGCTGTTTTATGGCTTATACGCATTTATGCTTTTCTTGGTCCTTTTATTATTTGTTTTCCCATATTTGAATTATGTGATTTCTTTAAATCACAACTATTCTCAGTCTATTTATACAAGACTGTTTTTGTTGTTTTTTCTACTATTGTATGTACTTATTTATTTTATTTTGTACAGTAAAATTTATTAAAAACTTTTTTACACTATACACAGTTTAATTTTTTACAACTTTTTTCTCACCTTTTATACATTTATTGCTTTCTTTAATCCTAGATCTCGACTCCTTTTATTATTTTTTTAATTTTATTTATTAATTTATTTTTTGTTAATTTAGTATGGAATATAACATTTTGCATTGAATTTGTTTGTAACATACCAGTGTTTGTTTAATCTCGCTTTGATGTATTAAGTGAAGGTGCCTGGACTATTTGAGATTTGAGATTATTCCAGTCATTGATAACCCTATGACTGTAGCAGTTTTTTCTTATTTCTTTATTTGCTCTCGGTTTGTATATTTTATATTTATAAATTGTGTTATTGGGCAACATGCGTATGCAGGAAAATAACAAAATAACAAAATGAAAAATGAGCATATATCATATACAGTCTTTCTATGTAGGACTAGTTTGCAACTAAAACATATATGTGATTATGTGTGAATATTTTACCAATACTATAGACAGTCATCTTCTTTGTTTCAGAAAAAAGCTTCTATGTGCAAGATAACTGGACAATGCTATCATTTGTAATCCATACATCATTACATGTAAGAAAAATACGAAAATAGAAATTCCTGTAAGATGTAAAGCATGTAAAAGGCTTAAAACTTCGGAATTTGATAGACTAAATTTCCACAAACATCAAGGATCTTCGTAAACTCTTCTTTGAAGGAGGGGAGAATAGATAAAATTAGTTTAAGTTGCGGTTACCTTAGACTCTTTCGAGTTTATTGGACGGCTTATATATTACATCAAGTTTTATGGTGGATTTGCATTTAGCAGATATCAGAGACATATACACACATGTGTTTATATGTCTCTGCAGAGATATACGTTTATATGTCTCTGCATTTAGCTACCAAGTTGAAATACCGACATTAAAATCATCTAAATATCATATTCCTGTTGGCTTAATAGAAAAGCATATAATTTCCTTTCTGGATTGTTTACTGGCAATACGAATATACGAATAAGCCAGAGACAAACAAATAGTCTGAATAATTAAGCTGGGACTACTAATACGTATTAGTAGTCCCTGGAATAAGCAGAGATGTAAACAGAAAATATATAACTCTGGATTAAGGAAACATACTTTTTATGTATTATTTACTGTAATCGAGAAATTGCATATTTGGAATATTGAACTTAATGCTAACCCCGCAACCCTGGGCGCCAAGGAGTGATCGAACCCGCGACCTACCACTACACCAGATAGTGGGCGGTGTAAGTTACTTAAAACGGTCTTTATGTTCAACTAATTGCCAATATATATGAAGGACCATTGCTCATTTCGCCATTTTCTACAGACTAGCTTCGGTCATGTTCCAACAAAAGTTGCACAGCAATTACTACATAATAGTTTGTGATATTGCTATGTTAACGTGTTAACATAATAGAAGGTCTAGTGTGAGTTTTGCCTAATATTCCAGCAGTTACAGCCAATCAGAGATTTAGACAATCTGAGCCAATGTGGCAAAAGGAGAAACTGGTCACAATGAGCAACTCTTTTCAATAATTATACCTTTGTTCATGGAAATTGTCCATACTTATGTACAGATGTGTATGTCTAGATGCTTTCAAATTCGTCTGCTGTAGGTATGCTTTATATGTAGGTTAGAGCTAATAGAAATTATGCACATAAACACTGTGACTACTGCGTTAAGTTTAGATTAGGTTTGCTCTAGGGAAAGAGCAGCCAAAGCTAATCTGGCAAAAAATCACTAAATAGGGAGCCATATCGCCGGAGTTACTGGATTTATCTGGCGGCTTATTGCTATTCTATGAGAAATCATAATGACCATGTCTTGTGAAGATTGGATAAGGATGGAAAGAGATGGAGAGTGGATACACAATATTCAGCAAAATTAACCAATTCCCACATAATTACAACAAATCTGTAGCAGACGACTTTGAAAAAATATGGAAAATAATCTACATCTTAAAGCATAACTAATAAATAGATTTGAAAAAAACATTGTGACCAAAGTAATAAGTGCTTATCATGATTAGTAATTTCACATATTGCCAAAATATTTTCAAAAGTTTTCTCCTGCATCAGGGGCATCAGATTATGCGATTGTATAGGTGAAAGGGGGCGGCTTGAATCAAACATCGAAAATATATTGTTCTCATAACTCTTTGACATCTTGAACCAATTTTGAATGATTGCTTTAAAAGATTAATATCTTTTTTTCTCACGTTGTTTTATCCTTGATTTACGTTTTCCCTAAATGTTACACTTTTTACTCCACAATGTTTTCAAAGCAGGCAACTGTAAAATGATAGTCTATATAAGGTGAAACGCTGAGAATGTTTTGGATCTGGAAATATCTCGGTTTCTCATATGTTTTTAACTAACATATGTTAAGCATTTACATTTGAGCGATATAGCCTGCGAGAACCACGTTTACACATGTCGAAAACGACCTGCATGCGCATTCACTCTAATGATCACAATGGATACTTCTTTACAGAAGATTATGACAGATTATGTGACTATCTAACGAACAGTGCAGAACCAGGCCAGCCTGTGTGGATGAGCAGGCTGAACTAAAACACATTCTTCAACAAACTGCTTGTCCGATTTCACAGATTTGACAGAAAGGGTCCTTGAGTGGCCCAAGACAAAACATGTTCAAGCCAATCTCGACTTGTTCAAAAAGTTATTTATCACATTGGAAGTAATAGTGTAGTTAGCGTCTGTGTAAATTTATAGAGTTGTGTGCTTAAGTTCATTTTCATATAAGATGATAAAGCATTGATGAAATAGGAGTGAATACTTTAGTATCATAAACATACTTGTTAATGAACAGTTTCTACTACGTTCTATGATTAACTGACAGAGCAAGATCAGACTTCGTAGATGCGCTGGCCGATCTATAGAGATACACTTATCGAAAATTCCCAAACAGTTTGGTTTTCGAAGAGCGACACTAGTTTATTGAAAAGAGTGGAAAAAAATTGTGACAAAAGAAGACTCTGCTCATGGGCAATTTCCCCTTTTTGCCTCAATGCTTTCAAAAATAGTCTGCTGCAGATGCATCAAAATGTGTCTGCAAGAGGGAGAAGGTTAAATTGGTTATTCATATGAACTGCCCATTCCATGGTAAATTCACTGGCATTCCATTTAAAGTATCATCCATTTCATAATTACAATGCAGCTATAAGCATTCTGACCTTTGTTTACAACCAGCTAAACATGAATGATCATATTTTTAAAGATACTAAACATAACATTATACTATACCTTTATTCTCCAATTTAATAATTGCTGTAATATAGTTTCTCTTTAATGTGTGGTGAAAACATGTTAGGTAACAAAACAAAACAAAAATGCGCATTTACAAAATTTCTCCCTTTCCGATAATGTTTTGTTCAGAAACTTCAGAGATTCTGTATTTCTTCGGATATTACAATATTTAGCTATATCTACAGTGGAAACCAAAATGTACAATTTAATGAGGACCACTATTCCCTTGACATTTAACCCATTACTCCACATTACTTTTCAAAGGTCGTCTGCTTTAAAATCATCAGACGAAATAAAAATAAAACAATCTACAAAATGAAACGATTTATATTGATAAAGAGTTGAAAATATTACAATCTTTTCAAAAGTCATGTTGAATAGCAGGTGTTAAATGTCGTCTATGTGAAGTATGGAATTGGCCTTGTGGTACAGGAGGTTCTCTTAGAAGGAATATATAAGGACACATGTATGTAACGGCGGGCACCGAGATCACAATAGATACTCTTGAACCTTCACTTTTCTACCACCTCTTCGATGAAAGATAATAGTAGAGCGTCTGCATCGGTGTGCGGGAGGTCGCGGGTTCGATCCTCGGTCGGGTCATACCAAAAACTTTCAAAATGGTAGTAATTGCTGCCCTCCTTGGCTATGGATTGCGGGTCTAGCATTACGACTGACTGGTTGGTATCAGGATAAATGGACCATTAGTACTGGTAACTTACCTAGGAAACGCAGTCATCAAACTGGAAAATTGTTGAGAGCGGCCTTAAACACCAAACAATCCACCAATCAATCACTTTTATACCAAGATAGCTGTGTCAAATGGGTAATCAACTGCATGAAAACAATAAATTAAAATTTGCTACGTCGAAGTTTTTTTAAGCTGAATGACGATATATATACATCAGAATACTCGTTTTCCAAATGTATACAATGCTTAAATTACCTGAATCCATCAAAGTTCACTTTTGTGAACATAACATAGATACACACCAGCCTGTGCAAATGCACAGTTTGATCGGTATCTACAATGTTCACATTTTACTAACACATGCTTGTTAGACTTTGATAAGACGGAGCAGATGAACAGGGTGATCTGGATCTTCTATGTTCAGTATATTTGGATTCGATCTCGTGGCGTCGCGAATGTATATATGGTTCTTTCCCAGTCACTTAGTTCTAAATTTCCGATTACATTTCTCTGATGCCAAATTTAAACATGAATTCGAAATACGGAGTTTGGTTAAAGTATATATCTTAACGGTATGCCAGTCAAATCGTGCACACGTTGAAGCTATCACAATCAGGAACGTATCTATGTCCCTGTCACAATGTGTTTTCAATGACGCTAGGTGCAGTGACTACTGTTTGCTTAAGTGGTGTTTTTAACCGTTTTCAACAGTATTCAACCTATATATCAGGGTGTTTCCTGGGTAATTCACGGGTACTTCCTATAGTACTAATCCGGACACTGATGCATCATTCGTAATGTTAATTCACAACCCTGGACGCCAAGGAGAGAATCCATTAATACCATTTTAAGAGTCCTTGGTGCTAGTATGTCCAGACCGGGGGATCGAACCCTGGTCTCCCGCTCTCATTACTGAAGTTCAAACCACTAAACCACGGAAACAGTCAGTTTACTTGTAAAACAAAAGTAAACGTGCAGCGTCTGGCAAAAGTGTGTCTTGTTACATACCCATTATGTCATCCAATAAACGCGTAAAGTAGTAAAGCAAATTGGGTTAATTACTACGTATTCGCCAGACCTACACCATGTCTCTTTTAGGGGCTTTGTTTTGAATCTCCTCGGTGGTGTAGTGGTAATAAAGCGACCGCCTCTGGAGCGGGAGATCGCGGGTTCGATCCCCGGCCGGGTCATACCAAAGTCTTTCAAAGGGGAAGTGATGGCACTCCTTGGCGATCAGCGTTGCGGGGTTAGCATAACGACTGACTGGCTGGTTTCAGGATAAATGGACCAGTAGTACTGGTAACTTACCCAGGAAACGCCGTGATATGACTAAAAAATGTTGAAAGCGGTGTAAAACACCAATCAATCAAACAACTCTAAAGTGTAAGTGGAAAGAGACGGCATATTGAACGGCAGTCTGTGAAAACAAACCGTGAAGCATTTGCGACCAGTGTAGATTCAGACCAGTAAACGTAGTCAGGTAAGGTTCTCTTCTGTTCGTCAATAAGTTAAACCCTTTCCCATATACAACAAATCTGTAGCAGACGACTTTGAAAATGTCGACTCAAAATTATGGAAAATCGCTATAATTGTAGGTACAATTACTGAAAAAATATGAAAACATTTTGGCAAAAGGAGAAATTGCTCGTTTTGAGCAATTTCTCCTTTTGTCACGGTGTTTTCCAAAGTTTTGCTGCAGATGCGTCAAAATGCGGAAAAGGTGGGAAAGGGAAAGATCGTTTCAAGAAACGTCTGTATAGCAGTATCCACAGTATGGCTTCATAGACAGAGTGTGTTTCCACATGTTTAATAAATACGCTAATTTTCGTTTTCCTGGAGCACTGTTCGATCGTGCGTTGATACATCAAGTAACATTTTTAGCATTAGTAAAGTGAATATGCTGCCAAGGCTTGGCTATAATTACGTGACTAACATAAGTCTAAAATAAACCATCACAAGTCTCAAATAAAGACAATTCAAATCGCTTAGCAATCCTTTATTTCACAATAAACTAGTGCATAGATATACCAACATTATAATATCATGTTCTGGTCAACAGACATTTAAATAAAATACAGTTAGCTTTATTTTATTTTATTTGTTCAACAGTTTTATAGTCATATAATGGCGTTTGCTTGGTAAGTTACCGGTACTACTGGTCACCTTATCCCTACATCAGCGAGTTGGTCATAATGCAAATCAAACAATCACGAGCACCAAAGATGGAAATACATTGTCAAAGTATTGTACAATGATTTAAAAAACCACGTTTAGACTAATTGGAGCTTAAGGTCATTTGCATCGGTATTTCAGTTGTATCACAGCTACAGTATATCATAAGGCATTGATTTAACCTAGTGGCACATCAATATAACATCGAATCTACGTTCCTGATCTTATTAATCTTAGTAGAATTGGCATTATTCAGAAAGTGTGTGCATACGTGTATGTCAGACCTTGTGGCTTTCAAACTGATAATGTGATTTTAAGACCTTCAAATAAAAACATATATGGCCCCCATGGGCGATGAACTAACAATGCTAGCATATTGGCTTCCACAGTCTATGTTGGTTTCCAAGGATGTTTAATGTATTCAATACTTAAACCAAGTAAAACATATAAAAGGTAAGCTAGATAGATATGGGGTGCAAGAGAATATAGTATTTGCCAGAGAAAGTTATGAAGAGTTGCTCATTATAAAGACATACGCGCATTTTCATTATATGTGTCATTTGTTTTTTATGCACGATGAGATACATGCATCCCACTTTTTATTTTATTGACAGTGTATGTACTTCAAATATAATTTGTTTGAAGGGTGATTTTACGCTGCTTTAAACAGTATTTCAGTAACATCACGGAATGTCATAGGTAATTTACCAGATCTACGGGCATTATTTAACCTAACACCGATACGTGTCATAATGCTATACCCGCAGCCCTGAACGGCAAGGAGGGAAGTCACAACTACCCTTTTTAGATCACCTAATCAGAAGGCTCAATGAGATCTATTCTGATCATTCTCTGTCCAGTCATCGTTAACGTTTAGCTTCAAACGACATGTTTACGACAGTACCAATCTCAACCGAACTTCGCAGAATCGTTTCTTTAGTGGTACTCTTTCAAAGTTGTTCAAAGAGTTTTAAAAATGATTTGTAAAACTGTTGTTACTGCGGCAACAGAAAGGTTGGAAAATGCAATAACTTTAAAATTCTTCTTATTTGAAATCACTTGCTGGACAATCATTTCGCCTAGTGACCTTGTTTTGGACCAGACATGACCTATATTTGAACTTAGCCATCAAAACACCCATTCTGACAAAATGTCAACATGCTCAAATTAAAAAAGGGGCTTCCTGAGTTAACAAGATTTTCTTCAATTTGGCCTAGTGACCTAGTTTTTAACCCGACATTAACCATATTTAAACTTGGCCTAGATATTATCAAGACAAACATTCTGACAAAGTGTGTAAACAATATTTTTCTTCAATTTGGCCTAGTGACCTAGCTTTTCACCAGACATTACCTATATTCCAACATTTAGCCGTATTGATTGATTGAAAAATAATTGCGGCCATGCTAAACAGAAAAGGGGCAAAAGGTGACTCTCTTCATAATTTTCAAGCTTTATTGATTGGTTGGAAAACATATCCACCAGGTACGTTGCATTTTAAATGTAAATATTTCATTTACATGTCCAACTCCTTGCAGTTTCATTCCGAAATGTTCCTCGATTACACATTTCCGACAATAGCATTACTCAGGCGATCAATTTAGAGATATTTTGGTCCTCTTAATAACATATTTGGACCAAAGCCGCTTTCGAGGTGGACGCTCTAACTAACCACTACACTACAGAGGCTGTGCATGCTTTTAAAAACAATCAATTTAAGTTACAATGCTATTGAAAAAATGCGGAAGAGAAAATGTTAGTAGCTGCTTATACTGAAAGCTGTCTAGTGTTGTTTTTTTGTAAGTCCATTTCAAGGACTTCCGGTTAGTGTTATGGCGTAGCCGGTTTTTTTAGTAGTCTTTCTTTCAATTTTGATGTAGTGAACTACCAATTTGGAATTTAAAGAGTTAAAGAATTGGAGAGAATCTATCGGACTTAAACATCTGTTCGAGTAAGTAGCAAACGTGACATTTAGAGGTCTACTAACTCGTAACTTTTCGATTTAAGGACTATGTCATGGCTGAAATTAGAAAATGGGTGGGTGGGGTATACAAGTTAAAAACTTCAAAACGTAGAGGACCTTGGGCCATGTAACTATTACAACTTGGTCAGATAAGCTTTTTTAAATGTATCTGAATGAAAGAAAATAATTGAAAGGATTAGGTCGGTAATTTATAGGCAAATTAAGTGACCATTTTTCGGCTCAGCTTTGCACATTGTTAAGTTACCTAATATATAAATAAATACCTGTAATAGTTAGGTAAAGTATCCTTGTAGATGCAACGAGCACAACAATATAATACCTTTTTACCCCGGTAGCTCAGTCGGTAGCGACGCGGGCTGTCAATCCGGGGGTTGTGAGTTCGAATCCCGGCGCCAACTTTCTTTCCGACGATTGACAAAAGTCAATGCGACATGCGTCATTCGTCTTCCACCAATGGGCTAAGTCTATGTGGAAAAGCAGCCAGTTGCTTGGGAATATTGCTGTGTGGAGTACTGGTGTGAGAAACCAGGAAATGCATGAGTAGGTGAACTGGCCGCCGTGATATAACTGAGAAATTGTTGAAAACGGCACATATGCAGTATGATCAGGGTCTTCACTATTAGAACATAAGAGAATGTTAGTTTTCTGTGACATACCAGAAATCATCTATATCACATAAACAGCATAATTGTATGTTGCTTTAGCACTAGATAAACATATTCATTGTGTATCTGTGCCTCAATGAACTAAGTGTGTTTTTATAACAGTTGACTTGTGTTCATCTTATCCCCAAATGTTTGACATTAGGCCAGCGGATGTCCCCTGGATCAGTAGCACTTTAAGACAACAAATACGCAGACGTAGGAAATATCACTTACTCGCGAAACGCACTAATACAGCTGAGGCTTGGACACATGTTAGGCTCATACGTAAACAAACAACTCAAATGGTACGTAAACACAAGAAAGAATTTCTTGACAAGTTAACTACTCTGATTGACTCTGAACATATTACTGTTAAAAAATGGTTCACCCTTGTTAAGCGTCTTACAAACAAACAAAGTTCCGCATCAATTCCGATTCTAATTGAACATGGTATAGGGGCTTCAACATACACAGAAAAGGCCGAAATTCTAAACAATTATTTTTGTCTTCAATCAACAATTGACGACTCGAACCATGTCTCACCAACCATGCCTAAACAAACACAATCTGTTCTTTCCCAGCCCACGATATCGCCTCAGGATGTCAAAGATGCAATTGCTTCAATTGGTCAATCTAAGGCTAGTGATCCTGATTGTATAAGCCCAAGACTTATTAAGGAAGGCGTAAACGAGCTCGCCGCTCCTCTTTCAAAATATTTGAACAAATTACTTTCCTGTTCGCATTTTTCATCGGACTGGAAAACAGCCAATGTTAGCTCAATATTCAAAAAGTCGGACCCATCCAAACCTTCCAACTACAGACCAATATCACTTTTAAGTTGTCTTGGGAAACCTATGGAACGTTGCATACACAAACACCTTTATAATTATATTAGTTCTAATAACATTCTTTCAAGTCTCCAGTCTGCTTTTGTCAAAAGTGACTCCACTACAAATCAACTCGTTTATATTTACAACGAGGTCTTTCTCGCGCTAGACGAAGGAAAAGAGGTCCGATCTGTCTTTTGTGATATATCCAAAGCATCTGACAGAGTTTGACATAAAGGTCTTCTATGTAAACTTTCTGCTATTGGTATTGAAGGGACATTACTCTCATGGTTTTCTTCGTATCTTGCGTATCGCAAGCAACGTGTCGCAATAGCAAACACGTCATCATCCTGGTCAAAAGTAAACGCAGGGGTCCCACAATGATCTATTCTAGGGCCGATCTATTCTAGGGCCCCTACTCTTCTTAGTATACATTAATGACATCGTCCAAGATATCAATGCAAATATACGTTTATTTGCAGATGATACAAGTCTCTATATAATTGTGGATGACTCAACTACATCTTCTGCAACTCTTAACGATGACCTCTCTAGAATGCTTTCCTGGTCTCAACAATGTCTGGTCACGTTTAACCCATCCAAAACCGAATCACCCAAACCTAATATTTGACGGGGTTCCAATCGCCCGAGTCAAAATCCACAAGCATTTAGGTTTCATTCTTTCTGAGGATGCTAAATGGACATCACATTGATCAATAATTGTCAACAAGGCATGGCAAAGGATAGGTATTGTCAGAAGAGTACGAACAATTTTAAGTCGTGCTAGCCTTGAAAAAATGTACTTTTCGTTTATACGACCTCCCCTGGAGTACGGCGATATAATCTGGGACAACTGTTCCCAACAACTAAACGCTGACATTGAACATATTCAAATGGAAGCGGCCCGAATTGTTTCTGGTGCCACAAACTATGCAATATCGAGCGATTACTAACCGACCTTAATTGGGAAACATTAGCACAACGTAGACGTCAACATAAACTTATTCAATTTTAAGATGAAGAACCATCTTACAGTTTCCTACCTCTCAAATTTAATTCCACCAAACCCTGTTCGAACTTACCACCTCAGGAACACAACAGAAATTCCTGTCATTCAAACAAAAACTCAGTGCTATGCATTTTCGTTTCTACCCTCCTCTATCAGAGAATGGAATTCACTAACTCCTAACATTCGGAACGCACCGACTTTAAGGCAATTTAAAACATCATTAAAGAAGCGTTCATCTAGATTATCGCCGCTATATAATTTTGGTAAAAGACCAGATCAAATTCAGCACTGTCGACTACGACATGGTTGTAGCAATCTGAACTATGATCTTTTCCGAAAAAAACATTATACCATCTCCGCTTTGTGAATGTAGGGCTCTAGAGACAACATCGCATTACTTGCTAACATGCCCAAGATACCACCACTTACGTGGGAGGTATTTCAATGAACTCCCGTGTCATACACTGGAAGACAATTTACTTCTTGGCAACGAACATATGTCATTTGAAAACAATGTTGTTGTGTTCATGCGTGTCCAGAACTATATATCTGCCAGTCAGATATTTGACTATTGATCTACATGTAACTGTAGTGAGGACTACGTTTCCCTTTTAGGTGTGGGGGTGACCAGGTGACACAAAGCAAAACAAGATAATATTCCAAATGTTCAACGTTTTGCTCTTTCAGTTAATACTATGATTATCAAATATATAACACTAACTCTAATTGGCAAATGTCTAAATGTAAATAAAACCAACAAGGTGAAGAATTAATATAAGCATATATTGCTTGTTTTCTGATCCATTGATCTACTACTTTGTAACATTACCAACATAAACTTGTATATTGCTTTAACTGAATGAATAAATATGTTTAAACTAAGTGAATTAAACTACAATGTATATCTGAGATCAATGCATAGTGATACATGAAAACTATTCAGCTGGATTAAAAGTAAAAAAACACATAATATTGAAATATGATTTTATTTAAAGTAAGAAAATATTAACACTTTAAGATACAAAAACACAAGTTCATGAAAATAAAACTTGAACCATTCTTTAAAGTTACATTAAGTCTAAGACCACTTCACAGCAAGTACAATTTAAGTCCATTACCCAAAACGAAGTTGGAAAACTCAGAAAAAAAAACATCTGTGGAAAATATAGACAAATAAAAAAAAGATGTAGAGTGTGTTGAAAAACTTGTAATAAACAGCCACCCGGGATATAGTCAAAATGTGGCTGCTGAACACAGGTGGCTGCTTAATACAAGTCAAATGAAGAAGAAAATGTTGTTTAGCTTGATTTTCGAGTTGCAGCTTATATAGAGGTGACCGCTAACAAAGGTTTGACTGTAGTATCTCTTAACAAAGTTTCTAAGCAAAACAAGACATGTCATTTCATAGCAACGCTCGATTATTCCATCAATAAACTAGGAATTTCACCAAGCTTACAAGCAAAATATTAAACCTTTCCAACATACAGAGGTTTTCTGATGACTTTGCAGCAGACTACTTTTGAAAACATTATGACAAATTGAGAAATTTCTTATGAAGAGCAATTCCCCCTTCTGCCTTGATATTTTCATTCTTCTAAAGCAAATTTGTTGTATGTTAGGAAGGGTATACCAAAAATGTTAAAGTCTATAAAATGAGCATAATGATGTATAAAAACTTCAACCCTTTCTCACATGCAGATGCATTTGAATTGAAATTAGCAAAATGACAAATTGCTTATATCATAATATATCTAATTATAAAGAGTTTGGCCTACATTTCTTCAGCCATTTGCTACAGATTGTCAGACGGACATTCTATACACATCGTACCAGGAAACAACCTAAAATAGTTCATTTATAATATACCCTTTTAAATGAGAATATGTTTAACATCATTGTATTACTTATAAACTATTGCATAAAAAGACGTGCAAATATGCTTAAATAACTTGTACTAGTTATTTTCCTGTAATATGTGAGCATTGTACAGCAACATTCTAGACACAATAAAGCCAATATCTAACAAGATTGATTACAAATTATTACTTTCTTTATATACAACACATTAAGACAATGTTTAGGGAGACAACAGAGGAATTACTGGTACTCAATATAAGCAATTTCTCCATTGTCAACAAAGTTTTCTCATATCTTAAAACTACATGTTTGCTTGTTTCCCCCATTGGAGTTGGAACAATTTCTAGTACTTTGTATCAGATATGCAAAAAAAAAACACTTGTCTTTGTGGGAAAAAATTCAACAATCTTATTGGAGGGTCACACAAGAAGTTTTTACGATACAATTCGCGCATTATAAGGAAAACAAGCTCTGCCCCTGCCGACCATATTGTTCAGGAGATCAGAATAATTCAAACAATCTTTGTAGAGGGCCACCCAAGGAAAATCTGTGCAAAATGATATTCAGACCGGGCAAGTACTTTTGGAAAAAGATTTGTAAAGTTTTGGCATTTTCCTCTCTTTCTGATGCAGCAGCAACAAAAGTTTTACATATATTTAAAAAAGGTTGAACATTTTTAAAATTGGACCATCAAAGAAATATTACTGTGAAATTATGTTAAATTGGTCGATTGGTTTAGGAGGAGAAGTTGTTTGTAGGTAACATTTAAAAGGACAAACAAAGGCTGCCAACATGGGAGGATGAATGATCACAACAGCTCAACGAGCACTTCATGCTCAGGACTTGTAAGCTAAAATGATAATTCGCTCATTTTGAACAATGTCTCCTTTTCCATCACAATACTTTCAAATGTCATCTGCTGCAGATGCGTCTGTATGTTGGCTGTATCTGTTTTAAGATTTAACCCTTTCCCTCATACAGACGCCTTTGCTTTTGTTCATCATGAACAATTTCTCCTTTTGCAACAATGTTTTCAACTCTATTAAATTATGATGCTCTCATTTGCAGAGATGTTTTCATATTTTGAGAATAACTTTCCAAAGTCGTCTGCAGCAGTTTTGTTGTATGTGGGAAAGGGTTAAGGGGTTATTTTGACCTATCCCCTAAAATAATTTGCTTTTCAAAAGCAAATAAAGAAAAAGTCAAATTTGATGTTTGTTTATCTTTTCAAACATGCAGCATATTTACAGCAGATGCATTTTGTCACAATGCTTTCAAAGGGTCTTCACCTGCAGAAGAAGTCTTTTGAAAACATATGTCCCAAAAGCAGAAATGACTCAGCAGACGAATTTTTTAAACATTGTGGCAGAAAAAGAAATTACTTATACAGTTAAAATGAATTTCTCCTTTAGCCATATGTTTCCAAAATTTGTCTGCTGCAAGTGTGTTTAAATATCTTGAAAATAGATCTGCAGATCATATGGGGAAGGGTCAAACTATACATACATAACCTTCAGATGTCACAAGAACAAAATAATTTACAATGGAAGAACTATATCAATAGAGACACATTACTTATAAATATTGCGCAATCAAAACATATTGTCTAACATTATTGTTGTCATTGAGACTCAAACCATCAAGATAGGCCTATGGATATTACTGGTCCAGATCAGCCAGTTAATCTGCACAGTTTGATCAGGTTCTGCTCTGTATTCTATCAAGTCAATGCATCATCAAATAATTATCTAGTGAAATACTTGAAACACTAGCCAAACGTAAAGGATGAAATGACATAAAAATCAAAGTTATATTAGATGTAGATTGATTGATTGATTGATTGGAAATTAACACCATTTAATCTGTATGTCTGCTATATCTCTGTGGTCAATTTACCTTAAATGTTTTTTTACTTTCCCACATCAATACTCGACACAACATTGTTCCCAGGCAACTGGCTACCTTTTGACATACTTTTTAGCCTAATGGCGTTTGTCAATCATTGGAAATCAGAGTACCTATAATAGGTTCAAACACTAAATTTTAATTTTATGATAAAGCTAGGTCAAACAAATCTCGAATACAAATGTAAATGTCTTACATGTATTTCTTTTTCTTACCTAAGTCTAGATTTAACCGTGACAAATGGATTTTATAAACATTTTTAGAACAAAGAAATGACTCAAAAGAGCTTTTTTTCCAAAATAAAAAATATCTACTTAGCTAAAAAATACATTCTCATTTGTATAGATGTTTCAATTCTCCTTTAAAAGTTGAGAATGAGTCCATTGAAATTGTACCATATTCGAAACACATAACAAGAGCGCCGCAAGCCAACGCTAAAGAGGGGCATTTCTGAACAAGGGCACCGCAAATCGGATGCATCCCCTTGGTATTCAATTTAAAAATATGGCTAAAAATATGGCCAATGACCTGGATATTAATGTTAGGTACCGGAAGACTAATGTTATTTGTCCCTGCTTTTATTAAATTGTTATTAATGTTATGTACCAGAGAACTAAGTGTAATTTGTCATTGTCTCCGCATTTGGCCTTTGCCAAAGGACCCCGCCTTTGCCCGTTGACATTTACAACCAATAGGTTTCTATATCTTACCATATACTAAATGTATGGCAAGTTTGGTTATGATCTGCCAATAGATGATCAGTGTATAGTGGTCACAAGGTTGTTGATATGGGAAAATAGTCAAAGTCCAAGTTTTACCTTGACCTTTAACCTATGACCTTGAACATAAATAGGCTTCTAGACCTTGCCATATACTAACTGTATGGCAAGTTTGGTTATGATCTGCCAATAGATGGTCAGTGTAGAGTGGCCACAATGTTGTTGATATGTGAAAATAGTCAAAGTCCAATCTTGCCTATGACCTTGAAAATAAAAAGGCTTCTAGAACTTGCCATATACTAACTGTACAACAAGTTTGGTTAAAATCAGTCGAAGGATTTTCAGTGTAGAGTGGTCACAAGGTTGTTGATATGGAATAGTCAAAGTCCAATTTTGACCTTAACATTTACCCTATGACATTGCAAATTAATAGGCGTCTAGACCTTGCCATATACTAACTGTATACCAAGTTTGGTAAAGATCGGTCGAAGGATGTTCAGTATAAAGCTGTCACAATGGTGTTGATATTGGAAAATAGTCATAGTCCAACTTCTAGACCTGGCGATATACTAACTGTATACCAAGTTTGGTTAAGATCGGTCGAAGGATGTTTAGTGAAGAGTGGTCAGAATTTTGTTACGGACGGACGGACGCACGAACGAACGAACGGACAGCCCCGTTACTATATCCCCTCGCAAACTTCGTTAGCCGAGGGGATAATAATTATTAAAGCTAGAGTTAGGTGACTTGGTATATACATGTGTATTGTTCCAAGGAACATGTGTAGCAAGTTTCATTTGAATATTTCTTATTTTCATAGCATGTACACTAATGATTTTACCTAACCAATGTGCTTATACAAACTAGGAGCAAGCTATGAAATAAAATGTAATTCAAATACTGTTTTATATGATATTTTAAGATGTCATACAAAACTATTTTCAGACGATTTCATAAAAATAATAGTACACTACATGTACATGTAAAAAACTAATTTTGACACCTGTTCCTTGTAAAAACAATATCTAAAACTATAAAAAACTAATATATCTATAGGTGCTACCTATTTACGAAAAAAACGCAAGATAATTATAAACAAAAATTAAAGAGCATACTTTGGCCATAAAAAAAGGATTTATAAGTAATTGACTTGACAATACTAATGTTAATGTCATGTTTCTTGCATTATCAAAACATATTTGGAATTCGTATTGCTGTCGTCTATTATTACGAACAGAAAATGATAAAGTAAAAACTTTCAGAAAATCAAGGAATACATTTATAATGAACGAGGTTTCTGGCGACTACCTTTTTCGACCCCTTACATAATTTGTTCCAGTCATATTGACTGGTTGAAAAAGGTAGTCGCCAGATGGCATCAGAAAAGGGCTGATCTACTAGCTTCTTTACCATAATGCAGGTGATCGATTAAGGATCATCTTGGCCCTCATGTTTTAACCTCGTTCATTATAAATGTATTCCTTGATTTTCTGAAAGTTTTTACCTTTTTTTTTTCTGTTCCCCATCTCTTTTTTCATAAACTTATTTTTCGATTTTCGATCTAATAGTTGGAGAGCGACTCCTCGTGGATGATCATTGCACAGAGCAAGTTTTTTACAAGCATCTGCTGAATGAAAACATGCATAGTATGTAACCTGGAAGAATAAATGTACAAATATACTGAGAGACACAATAAAAAAGGCAGGGAGGTAGAACCACTCGCTCTTATCAGGTGTGAAATAAAACCAGAAACCTATCATACTCCAGTTCTCTAAGTACATTATCATATAAAACAAGATCATCCGGTACATGGTACTTCCACCATGAACATCTAGGAAGCAGAACACTAAAACATATCCAAATAGTGCAGTAAAGAAGAACTTCTCCCCCCATGAGGTCTTATCTCTTTCAAGACGGACTGCATTCGAGCAGAATGACCAGGATGTCATCAGTACCCAATGTGCTCCAACAATGATAAATACAAGGTAATTAAATCGAGACAAGAAGAGTCCGAGAGCAATAACACGAGGTCCGATTTCACAAGCCCTCCATAGAAAACAAAGGATCATCCCTGGAACTTTCATATTATGCTTGAATGGATAAGAGCCTCTCAATGCTTTAGTAAAAGCCATCATTGACCAGGACAAACTAAGCCAGGAAGAGAGGATAGCTGCGCCTCTTATTGTTGCTGAAAAAAAGAAAGAATGTGAAGGTCAGTAAGCTTACTCCTGATAGAAACCATATTATTTTAAAGATTTCTAGCAGATTGATTGATGTTAATAACTTGCTAAAGGCACACATTGCTTATGATATGCAAATATTTGGTCTTGTCTTAATGTTTCCTGGAAACATTAGACAAATTAGAATATTTCAACAAATCAATATGGCTTAAACAATGTTTGTAAAGGGTAATTTAAAAAAAAGTATCTGCTAAATTATTTGCATTGAAGCTGTTTCCAAGAAGAAAAGTATTAAGTTTTTTCATTCTATCACTTTGCTTGTCACAAGGAATGCATGTCTCTTATGAAAACACCTGTCTCCGATGATGTATAAATTATGATCAATGTTAAAAGTTTTTTCTGAAGAAAAATAGAAGGCAGGACAATTACTTTATGTCCTTTTATCTTTATTCTGAGATATATTGTTGTTCAAGATATCCGCTGCAGAGTTGTGCAATGTTTAATATATTTGGATAGAGAAGAACATTAATTTAGACATCTAAAATTAAACAAGAGCACCGCCTGCGGGTGCCTGACGCTCGTCTGATATTATCCTTTTACGGTTTATTTATTTTATATAAAAAATCTTCAAATTCGGAATGAATATTTACATATTATAATGACCGCACACAACTACTATTTTTCAAGTATTGAAACAAGATTTACTGTGTGGAATTAAATCCAAGTGCATATACATGATGAGGAAGATCTTCACGTCGGATGGCTGTCACATCAGTCAAGATCATAACAATTTAAAATGTAACTATAGATGTTTAGTATATTACAATTTTTTATGTAACAGTGACTTTGACCCCAGTGGCACAAAAACACAATACCATTAATGATCTTAAACAAGAGATGTTTGTCAAACATTATGCCCCCCTGAGCTCCATGCTGTCAGGAATATTTGGACAATTGAATACAATATGCATGGACCGAAATGCCAGCTGATTAGTCATTTCACATTGGATGTTCATGACTCAGTTTTAAGATTATGACCAATGATCATTCAAAGTTTGAGGATTGTAGGTACAGTTCTTAATCACATTGAGATGATGATTGATATTTGCAGATAAACATGAATCCTCCTGGCAGCAGGGAATAAATACATATGTCGTAATTTGAGTTATAAAAATCTATTGTTCCCCTTCAGCTTCCATGTTAAGTTTGAGGGCCATGGGTGCAGGCAATGTCGAGTTATCACTCGGACAATATTTCGCGTTCAAGGTCACTGTAACCTTGACGTTTGACCTGATGACCTCACAATCAATAGGGGTCACCTTCTGATCACACCAGCCTTCATGTCAAGTTTGAGGGCCATGGGTGCAGGCAATGTCGAGTTATCACTCGGACAAGATTTCCAATTCAAGGTCATTGACCATGACCTTTGACTTGATGACCTCAAAAGAAATAAGGGTCATCTAATGGTCACCCCCAGCCTCCATGTCAATTTGTGAGTGCCATGGGTGCAAGCAATGTCGAGATATCACTCGGACAAGCTTTTCACGTTCAATGTCACTGTGACCTTGACCTTTGACCCGATGACCTCAATTTAATAGGGGTTATCTACTGGTTACACCAGCCTCTATGTCAAGTTTGAGGGCATGGGTGCAGGCAATGTCAAGTTATCACCCAGACAAGCTTTTCGTGTTTAAGATCACTGTGACCTTGATCTTTGATCCGTTTACCTCACAATCAGTAGGGGTCATCTACTGGTCGGGCCCAACCGCCAAGTCAAGTATGAGGGCCATATGTCCAGGCATTTTTGAGTTATCACTAAAACAAGCTTTGAAACACAATGTGATTAAAGATATTCATAATATGTTGGAAGTACATTATTTTTTTATTGTTTGGGAAAAATTTGAAATCAATGTAACAAAAAAATGAAGAAACTATGTCCAATTCTCAAACTCGACCAAAATACATAAACATTGATGTTTTTTACCCCGAAAGACAAGCCACACTCAGCATCTTTAGCATACAATGCGAAGAAGAGTATAAGATGAACAAGTTTTCCAAGTTTCAAAGTAATATATTTGATAGTTTCCATGTAAGTGACCTAACGCAAAACTTAACCAACACCGCCAATTCTCAAAATCAACCAAAATACATATAATTGATTTTTGTTACCCCAAAAGACAGGCAATACTCGGCATCTTTAGCATACAATGTGAAGAATCGTATCAGATGAACAAGTTTTCCACGTTTCAAAGTAATAGGTTTGATAGTTTTCATATAAGTGACCTAAACGCAAAACTTAACCAACACCGGCAATTCTCAAAATCAACAAAAATACATCAAAATTTATGTTTTTTACCCCAAATGATAGGCCACACTTGAAGCGTCTTTAGCATATAATGTGAAGAACGGTATTAGATGAACAAGTTGTACAAGTTTCAAAGTATTAGGTTTGATAGTTTCCATGTAAGTGAAATAAACGCTAAATTTAACCAACGCCGCCGCCGACAACGACGACGCCGACGACGATGAAGTGACAACAATAGCTCGTCTTTTTTCGCCAAAAAACAGACGAGCTAATAAACGTATGCTCTGAAAACATCTGAGAAAAGTATTGTAACAAATATGGACAATATAGTGCATAGAATGTTTCCCTTTTAGCGCAATGTTTTCTAAAAGCTGTCTGCTTCATAAGGCATCAAAAGCTGCCTGTATCAGGGAAACGGCAAAAATACAAGTTATATTTGCAACAATAACCTTTTATCTTTTCTGGACTGCAGAAACATTTGTTTTCCAAATTTATTAATTTCGGAGTGTTAGAACTTACAACATTTGACTAATAATATAAATGTGTCATGCTTGAACACAGGGAGCCTTTCTAAATACGTATTTAATGGACTAAGGGGAGAAACTATAATCCAAATATGCACATGAATTTGAGGAAGTTAGAATTCCACTCCCTACGGTATAAACATGCCACAAAATGTATGATTCAACATTGCAACACACTGTTAGATCTTGGTTTAAAAGTTCATGTGAACACAGAGCCACATATTTGGAAGACACATTGATTCTAGGATGTGGGAAAGGCAAATGAATACAATAGTTCTAACTTCTAGTATACAATCAAGCATACCTCCAAATGTAAAATTCCCTGCAGAAAAAGCAAGTTATAATTAGATATAATTAAATAAATCAATGTAAAACATTATTAATTGAAGTATTTTAAAAAACAAGGGTCATTACAACAGATAGCAACCAAAAATATACTTCTATATACTCAATTTATTTTTAATTATAAATGAGTTTTATTCCATTTACTAGTTCTCATTAGGAATGTCAAATCAAGAGTGCTCACCACATGCAAAAACAAACTCATATCAGATTTCCTCAAGTTAAACAAGAGCTGTCAGATCACAGTTTGCTCGCCTTTTCGATCTTGCAAATAAAACAAAACTTGTTTGGTAGGTACAAAAAACATAACTAAGTACTTTATCATAATATTTATAAGCAAAGTACTTTATAAGTCGTTAAAGGGTCATAATTCTTACAAAAACCTTCACTGAATTATGCACTCTTGGCTGTTGGTGGAGGTAATGATGGTTAAAAGATATTGTAAGTGTTTAAGCTATATCTCTAATGGTCTTGAACAAAATAAATGATTTGGTATGAATAACTTAACGAGAATTCTAAATCGAAAAAGGGCAATACTTCTTTTTTAAAAACCTTGACAGAGTTATATACTCTTTTTTGTTGATGGAGGTTATGATGGTAAATAAGTATTTTAAGTGTATAAGCTATATCTCTAATGTTTTTGAAAACAAGTTGGGTGGTACGAAAAACTTAACAAACATTTTAAGTCGAAAAAGGGCCATAATTCTTACAAAAAACCTTGACAGAGTTACGACCTCTTGTCTGTTGATGGAGGTAATGATGGTTAATAAGTGTAAAAAGTTTCAAAGCAATATCTCGAATGGTTTTGAAAAAAAGTGAGGTGGTACGAAAAACTTAACCAAAAAGTCGAAAAAGGGCCACAATTCTTACAAAAACCTTGACAAAGTTATGTACTCTTGTCTGTTGATGGAGGTAATTATGGTGAATAAGTGTTGAAAGTTTCAAAGCAATATCTCTAATGGTTTTGAAAAAAAGTGAGGTGATACGAAATACTTAACCAAAAAGTCGAAAAAGGGCCACAATGCTTACAAAAACCTTGACAAAGTTATGTACTCTTGTCTGTTGATGGAGGTAATGATGGTGAATAAGTGTTGAAAGTTTCAAAGCAATATCTGCAATGGTTTTGAAAAAAAGTGAATAGGTACAAACAAACTTAACCAAAGTGTGACACCAACGCCAACGCAGACGTCAACGCAGAGGCTAGTAGTATAGCTAGCCTTTTCTTCGAAAATTCGAGCTAAAAATGGCATTAAATTCTACTCATGCAAAAGGAAGGTAAATTCATCTCAATATTGCCTTAACAAACCTTAACTCTTTCCCACATACAGACACTTTATGACGTCTCTGCAGCAGACGTCTTCTGAAACCATTACGGCAAAAGGCGAAAATGCTCATAATTTAATTATAAACAGTTTCTATGTTTATGCCTAGATGTTATCAAAGTCGTCTGCTGCATATTTGTTGCATTTGGGGAGGGTTAACATTATTAAGCATTTCAAGGCTTGCCTGCTCATTTAACATAAAATAAACCACAATTAATTTAAATGTAAATTTATATGCTATTGTTTTATTAACCCTTTCCCACCCCACCTACAGACGAACTTAGATGCATCTGCAGCAGACGACCGTGGAAAGCATTGTGCCAAAATGTGAAATTGCCCTATTCAAAAGTCATAAGTTATACATGTACCATCATTAATCGAAAATTATCATACTTTTCTTAGAAGTTAGATGTTTTCCAAGTCAGACATCGGCTGCAGATAGAGGTTATGTGTCTCTTTAAATTGTAAACTTTGAACAAATCAATGATTGGACAGCATCCGATATTAACTTAAGTTTATACATGAGAATGATTTACCTTTATGTTAGAAATTATGATACTTTAAAAGGAATACTGTCACTATAATTTATTTAAAATGCATGCTATAGCTGTGGGCATTGATCTGTAGTTCAAATTTGTCGAGGAATCTTATAATTTATTATAAGTTTGTATAGTTGCAATAACTTAGTAGTTAGTACGGTTAAATTATCATATGAAACATGATGAATTTTGAAACCCAAATATACAAGTTTGAGGAGAAAAGTGGAATTCAAAAGCTCTAGGCCCCTCAATATAATGCGAGCCCATCCATAGGAAAAGGCTTTTTCATTTGTGTATAACCAGATAAGCCTGTGCATCCAGTCTGATCAAGATGTAGTGTTCACACTTTTATTACTTACATAAGCTTGTTAGAAGCGTCAGTCAAATTATGTAGATTCTTATTTATAAGACTGTAGATGACTAGATGTATAGACTGATCAGAACCTACAGAGCTAAGAAATGCAAACTTGTACCTTATCACATTGATAAGCTTATAATGTACATACCTGTAAGCCAGGGTTCATCTTGTATGTGTGCTAATAGAATGTAAATCTGTAATACAAGCTGGGGAGCTGCCTCAAGAAAACATTCAAACATTCGTAAACAGCAGGCATCAACATTTTCAAGATGCATTACCATGATGTAACGATCTTTCTCTTCTTTGTTAAGTTTTTGACTTCTACCTTTTATTCCATTGTACATGTATTCGATTTGCCTGAAACATCAAGTGTACAAGGCTGCATCATGTTACATATTTCTACTTTATTACACTTACAGAGGCCTAGGTATGGGAGATTATACTGGTCTTTTCCCTACAATATAATTATTATTTCCCTTGGATAAAAAGCAGATACTTTTAACCTTTACCCATTATCAATAAATCTGCAGCAGGCAACTTTGACAACATTTATGCAAACCTATAGAAATTCTCTGTAAACTAATATATATCATTATTGAATAGTTGGAAACATTGTGGCAAAAGGAGGAAATTTTCATTTTACATGGTTTACATCACTGCTTCTTTAAAACATGATCATTCGTAGCCGGTTGTATTCTTACATTCCTTGTCAAGTATTTCATTTCTCTTTCAGATAAATCCTTCAAAAAAGACTGGGAAATACCGGTCGTATTCTTCATAATCTTTGATGAAGGCTTACGAACTGGTAAAAAAATGGATTTCCTGTAAAAAAAAAAGCAGCAAGAATGTTTGGTGTGCCTCAGCAAACATTAAGAGACCGGGTTTCTTTCATTTTTGAAATTATACTTTATATTTAGCAGAGAGGAACAACAGAAATTTTAGGAGAATTTGAAAGCAAGGTCAGCGCTCGGGTATGGCTTGACAAATGTATATACACAGAGGTTGGCAGGAGAAATGGCCTTTGACCTATGCAAAAAACATAAAAATCTGCCTATGAGTAACAAGTGGCTGTATACCTTTTTGAAGAGATGGAACACTGAAATAGCTTCCTTAAAACCTCGCCAACTTGTAAGTGCTCGAGCGAAAAATGCAACACCAGAGGTAATCCACACATATTTCAATAATTTGTAAAAAGTTATGGAAGAAAATTAATTGTTTCAAAATCCACAACATATTACGTTACAAATTAAATACCTTATTCAGTATACCTTGGTTCTTCTCGACAAGCTGTGATTAATTGAGGTCTTTCTAAAATAGCTGGATTTAAAATAGATTATAACACACACAAACGAAAGTAAGATAATTAAATTTGTATTGACATTTTACCCTAAATAAATGGTTAAATGTTAAACCCATATGTCACATCAATATTTAATCATTGAAACGTCGCGAAAAATTCCAACCAAATTCATGGTCAGGATTTGCGAAAGAGAAAGAGAAAGACGCCGTCGCATATATCATGCAAGATAATAATAAAATGAAATATATTCAAATAACGCATGAAAGGAAGGTTTATTTACCTTATTACAGGACCCATCATAGAAATGGTCATCGCAAATCGGACAAACCACAAAGCCCATGATGTGACTATGACATTATTTTCTCCGTTTTCACTGTTATTTTCTCCGTTTTCACTAACATTATTTTCTCCGTTTTCCCTGACATTATTTCCCTGGTAATCTGAAAAGTACCATCTAAAGTTTAAAAAACAAATCACTAATGATGGCCCTATGATGAAAGCTGCAGTCAAACCAAATGCAAGCATATTTTCTTGATTGTAATAATCTTTAGCCAGGAGAACGTCAGTCACAATGTCAAAATAAAATAACCCAACGGATGCACATACAAAAAGAACATCCAGATATTCAAAAACTGGATACTTGTCATCTAAGAACAATTTATCCCTATAAAATTTTGAACGTTCTGTGTCTTCAGTGACAGTTTGGTCCGAGGGCTCACTTGCAGATGCAATATGCATATCGAGAAGTTCTCTGGACGCCATTTGTGTCCCTCTACCGAATGATTCAAAAAGACCGGGGTTAACGTGAAATAGTGGAGTTTTATAGTGTATCCCTATTCAACTCTACTTTCGTTTTCGTAGGAGCGTGTTTGCGCCTACGATAGAGGGTTCGCTTTATTTCGACCTCTGTTGTGAGTCGTAACAATGTAGTTCCTAGGAGTTGGATGCATCTGGCGCATGTTATTCTGCACATCTCATTCATATTGTGTTCCGGTCTATTGCTTGATGAAGATACTATTCACCAGCAATCTTTATGATTGAATAAAGTTGGGAGCATGGCGATAAGGGGAGGGCATGTTTGCGTTATTGATAGTTCTCCCATTCCCGCCATACTGTCCATCATAATGTAATACAAATGATCATGCAGCTATCTCTGTCAAGAAATGGCTGGATACACATAATGTTGTAAATGTATAATATAATATGAACTTATGATTGCCTGCATCTTTTCCTGACAACCGACATTTATATAAAATAAAATATGTATCATTGTTTCTCTCATATCATTCCCTCAATCTCTCTCACACCCTTTTTTGTATTCTTAATTCTTTTTTTTATTTGTTTGTTTTTTGTAATATTGAATTTTTGTTTTGTTTGTATTGATTGTATAATCTTCAAATATGGAGGAAATAAAGATTATAATAACAGTACTTTTTGACAACTATTTAAAAAGTCCTGTTTATGTTTATAAGCTGTTTCAATATTGTGTGTCTATATAAGGGAAAGGAGTTAAATTCTGTAGGATGAATAGAAATTCCCCATATCATTCTTTGAACTTTTTACCTGATATGCTGCTTCAAATCGACCCTTGCCCTCATGTAGACGCTTTCTGATGCCTCTATAGCAGACGAATTTTGAAAACATTGTGACAAAAGGAGAAATTGCTCATAATTAGCAAATTGCTGAGTACGGTAATCTGTTATATGTAGACAAAAGGCGAAATTCGTTTTTCCACAATGATTTACGATCTTAAGCACATTAAAGGGATCTTCATAGTCGTCTGCTGAAGATTTGTTGTATGTAGGCAATGTTCAAATTCTACAAAATACGTTTTTCCACAATGTTGTCAAAGATTATGACAATGATTTACGATCTTAGGCACATTATTATGGATTTTCCAAGATATATTCTTAGTCGTCTCCTCTAGATTTGTTATAATTTATGTAGGAAAAGCTAAATTTGTTTTTCCACAATTTTTTAATCTTAAGCACATTAAAAGGGATTTTCCAAGATATGTACATAGTCGTCTGCTGCAGATTTGTTGTATATAAGAAATGGATAAATTCTACAAAATACGTTTTTCCACAATGTTTTCAACAATTATGACAATGACCTTTGATGTGAGAGGCCGACGCTCTACCTCTGCACCACTGTCTTCCACGAACATGTTCACAACTTTCGATGTGCATTCGAAGTGGAAAATATCGAACGGCATTCGGAGTGTATTCCAACAGCATTCGGAAACGGAACCATTCCGAAATCTCGATCGCAGGTACTTTCGTTTTGTGTCCAGGTTGATGTCCTTTTGGCGAAATCGCGAATATTTCAAGGGAATAAACATACGTAGGGAGAAAAAGGCACGTTATTTTGGTATAGCTCGATAGAGAAAAGCATTATTGATTGATTCCCTACTTCAAATTCATATATTTGTTGGAATATTTTGAATGAAATTAGTTGAAGCGAGACGACCCAGAAATCTGTGTCCACCCTTGTTATACGAAGAAAAAACATAAATGTTTTTTTTTCGCTTATAGGTAACACGTGTGAGATTTCTTTTTTTCAATAACCAAAGAAGGTTATGCAGACTTGCTCATTATAAAGACATACGCGCATTTTCATTATAATTGTCATTTGTTTTATGGAAATACGCACGTTGCGATAAATGCACGACTTTCTTATTTTATTGACAGTGTATGTACTTCCAATATAATTTGTTTAAATGGTGTTTATACACCACTTTAAACAGTATTTAAATAATATCACGGAATGTGACCAGATATGGGTATTATTTAACCTCACACCGATACATGTGATAATGATATCCCCGCAGCCCTGGGAGGCAAGGAGTGAAGCCACAACTTGTGACAACTACCATGTTTAGATCACCTAATCAGAAGGCTCATTGAGATCTATTCTGATCATGTTCTGTCCGGTCATCGTTTACTTTTAGCTTCAAACTTGGCCAACATTTGATGAAGATGTATATTCTGATAAATTTTCATGAATATTGGATGCATAATGTTGCCTGAAGAGTGTTAACAAGGAAATTATTAACGGCAGACGATGCATATCGTGATCACAATAGCTCACCTTCAGCACTTTGTGCTCAGTTGAGCTAAACATTAAGCCATATTAATTGATTGAAATACATGGCGGCCAGGCTTAATCAGAAAAAGGGCAAAGTGACTCTTTATAATTGTTTATTGATTGGTTGAAAGACATATTTCCCAGGTGGCATTATACATGTACATATTTCATGTACATGGCCAACTCCTTGCAGTTTCACTTACAATCAAATGTGCCTACTATATAGCATCACTCAGGTGATCAATTTAAATCAATGTTGGTCCTCTTGATAAAATATTTGGATCAAAACTGCTATCGAGGTGGACATTCAAACCACTACACCACAGAGGGTGTGCATGATTTTGAAAACATCCAAATGAGAAGGTGTTAGTAGTTGCTTATACTGAAAGCTGTCTAGTGGGTTTTTTTGTAAGTCAACTTCAAGTGAATTGAACTACAATGTATACCTGAGATCACTACATAGTGATACATGAAAAAGATTCAGTTGGATTAAAAGTAAAACAGACCATTATATTGAAACATGATTTTTAAAGTAAGAAAATATTTTAAAATTTGAACACTTCTTTTAAGTTACAATAAGTCTAAGACCACTTCACAGCAAGTGAAATGGTTAGTAAAACTTAAGTCCATTTCCTAAAGCGAAGTTGTACAACTCAGAAAAAAAACATCTCTTGAAAATATAGTGGCTGCTTATAAAGAGGTGACCACTAACACAAGTTTGACTGTAGCAGAGGGCTTGATAAGAGGGAGTGAACAGGTCTTTTCCCAACAATATTTGTCTTAATACTCAACAAAATCCTATGTTGTTGGTACTCAAAAGGATTGTCTCACTGAGACGACTCTTTTGAAAACCAACAACATAGAGTTGAAGTGTCAAATAAGGATGTTCGAACATGAAGAATGCACATTATCTAGAGCTCTGCAGTAGCATCTCGTTTCAAAGTTTCAACAAGTTCAGAAAGGGGCATTATTTTGCACACTTACAGTATTATTGGACTTGATCAGTGATCTAGTCTAATGGCCTCAAATACATGTACAAAGGTTCAGCACAAGTCCCCTACTATTGAAAAATATATAGAGCTACGGCTTACAAGCAAGTTTTAAGCCGTTCCCATATAGAGAGGCTTTCTGATGCTTCTGCAGCAGACTACTTTTGAAAACATGACAAATGGATGAATTGCTTATGATGAGCTATTTCCACATTTGCCATAATGTTTTCAATAATAAAACATTCCGTTTTAATGATTTCCAATGTTTTTGCCTTGACATTTTCAATCTTCTACAGCAAATTTGTTGTAAATGGGGAAGGGTTTACCAAAAAATCCATAAGACAAGTATAAATTTTGCCTACAAGAAACGTCTGCTACAGATTGTCAGACTGTCATTCTATCCAAACGTCTTCAAGAAAACAACCTAAAAAAAGTACTTTATATTATATCCTTTTAAAGGAGACTTTTCCTTGTTCAACATATATTATTTATAAACTATTGCATAAAAAGACGTGCAAATATGTTTGAATAACTTGTACTTGTAATTTCCCTGTAATATGTGAGCCTTTTTACAGTGCTCACCATTCTAGACAGAATAAAGCCAACATTTAAAAAGATTGATTACAAATTATAATTATCTTCACATAGAACGCATTCAGTTGATGTTTAGGGAGACAATGGAGTAATTACTCAATAATCACTCAATATGAGCTATTTCTCTATTGTCAATAATGTTTTCTCATGTCTTGGTACCACATGTATGCTTTTTTCCCGATTAGAATTAAACAATCTCTAAAGGTCCAGTAGTTTGTATCAGACATGCCAATACAACACTTGTCTATGTATATGTCAATTGTGTACCAAATGCCAGTCATTTCAAAAGTTGTTTTTATTCTGAAAAACTCTGAGGCAATGTTTTTCAACGGATTGTACTAATATGATGCCAAATAAATTTCTAATAGGGCCAGTGCTTATGTGCAAGAATAAGTTTACATAAGGTTTATGTAATAATTATTTAAGTTTTTACTATACAGTATAAGGATAAAACTTGCCGACCATGTTGTTGAACAGATCAGATAAGTTCAATGTTTGTTGTAGAGGGCCATCCATGAACCATCTGTGCCAAATAATATTCAGATTGGGCAAGTACTCGAGGAAAAGAAGATTTGTTAATTTTTGACATTTTCTTCTCTTTCTGATGCTGCAATAATGAAAGTTTTATATATAGATTTTAAAATGTTGAAAAACTTTGAAAACAAACCATCAAAGGAATGTTCCTGTGAAATGATTTTAAATTGGTCCATTGGTTTAGGAGGAGAAGTTGTTTGCATGTAACATTTAAAAGGACAGACAAAGGCTGCCAACATCTGAGGATGAATTATCACAACAGCTCAACTAGCACTTCATACTCAGGACTTATGAGCTAAAATGTGTGCTAAAATGATAATTCGCTCATTTTGAACCATGTCTCCTTTCCATCACAATAATCTTAAATGTCATCTGCTGCAGATAAGCAATTTCTCATTTTGCACACAATGTTTTCAACTCTATCAAATTATTATGCACTGTAGCAACCCGTTTTGTAATAAAATGCTTAAAGTTGATTTAATCTGTATATTTCAACTTAAAATTAAAAGAAACTTATGTACAAATATTAATGAGGTCTTATTTCAGAAGGTTAAGACAGAAACATAATACATACAAGAATAGCAAGAACCCGTTTTGTAATACTAATTTTTGAGACTCTACCCGTTATGTAATAAAAAATATCGCAAATGTAACAATCTGTTTATTTCAGCTATACTTGACAAGGAATCAGAAGGATAGTAATGAAATCGCGCGTGAAACATACATAAATATCAACTTTTATTTATTTATTTGGTAATTCCACATTTTCTGACTTTTTTTTGTAATCAAATGTCAATAAAACTGTAATGTTCAACTTAGATTTACAAGAAAACTTTGTTTAAAAAGTCTTATTTTAGAACGTTAGTAAGGAAAAAATGCATAATATATACATGAATATCAAAAACCCATTTTGTAATACCACTTTTTGGGACACAATCCGTAAAAAATATCGCATAAGTAAAAATCTGTGTATATCAGTTATAATTTACCAGGAATCAATACACATATGTTAATGTTACTTATTTCAGTAGAGTGTTGATGAAATCGCGTGTGAAAATACATGAATATCAAGAACCCATTTTGTAATACCACTTTTCGGGACTCAACCCGTTTAGTTATAAAATTATCGTTATGTAAAAATATATTTATTTCACCTACACTTGACAAGGTATCAATACATATATGTTAAACAATACTTATTTCAAAAGGATGGTAATGAAATCGCGCGTGAAACATACATATGAAAAACCCGTTTTGTAATAAAAATTTCAAATGTAGATAAAACAGAAATTCTCAACTTAAAATTACAAGAAACCTATGTACAAATGTTAAAAAGTCTTATTTTAGAACGTTAGTAAGGACAAATCAAAATGTCTATCAAAAACCCGTTTTGTTTAATACACTTTTTTGTAATGAAAATATCGGAAAAGTAAAAATCTGTGTATTTCAGCTATAATTTACCAGGAAAAAATACACACATGTTAAATGATACTTATTTAAGTAGGGTGTTGATGAAATCGCGTATGAAACATACATGAATATCAAAACCCTGTTTTGTAATACCACTTTTCGGGACACAACTTGTTTTGTAATAAAAATATCGAAAAGTAAAAATATGTGTATTTCAGCTATAATTTACAAGGAATTTATACACAAATGTTAATTGATACTTATTTCAGTAAGGTGTTGATGAAATCGTGCGTGAATCATACATGAATATCAAGAACCCGTTTTGTAATAAAAATATCGAAACAGTAAAAATATGTGTATTTCATAGTGTGGCAATACCACGTGACCTGTGATGTCATACAGGCTACAAACCCAAGACAATTTGATTGACAAACGAATTAATATACTATAATCAAAGATAATAAGTTATCAGTCATTTGAGAGAAGATATAACTCCCATAAAAATCATTTAGAAATCATTGCAGAAGGTGACGAAGTTGCTCAATGTCAGCAATTTCTCAATTTCTACATTGATTTCCTCTAAAGGCTGCAACGAAACCTCAGCTACTCTACGTGTTTGATATAAACAAAGAAAGGCAGAGATATAGAGGGAATGCTTGGTATATTGTGAGAGAGAGAGATATATATATATATATATATATATAGAGAGAGAGAGAGAGAGAGAGAGAGGGAGAGAGAGCGAAAGAGACAGAGAGACAGTGAAAATAGAAAAGATAGAGACAAAGAGATTCAGACAGATATAGACAAAGAGAGAGACAAATATATATAAAGAGACACACACATATACACACAGACAAAGATAGAAAGAAAGCGTATACGAGGGATATATCTAGACAGACAGACATACAAACAGACAGATATAGAAACAAAAAGGAGAGTGACAGAGACAAAGAGAGAGGCAAAAAGGAGAGTGACAGAGACAAAGAGAGAGGGAGATAGTGAGGGACAGAGAGAGAGGTGATACTGAGAGATATAGAGAGACTGAGAAACAAAGAGTGAACGACAGACATATGGGGAGAGAAAGAAAGAGAAATTGAGAGATTAAGAGAGGGAGATATCTAGAGAACCAGATAAAGAGAGAGACGATGATGGATAGAGACGGAGAGAAAAGAGATATATAGAGAGAGGGAGGGATAGCAAGAAAGAAACAGAGATATACGAAAACAGATAGAAAGAAAGAGAGGGACCAGATAGATAGAGAGAAAGAGAGACAAGGAGAGAAAGATAGACAGGCAGAGACGAAAAGGGACAATCAGAGTGACAAAGAGAGCAACAGGGGGGAGTGAGATATATATAGAGGGAGGGACAAAGAGAGAGACACTTACACATAGAACGAGAAATACAGCGACAGAGAGACAGTGAAAGACAGAGGGAAACATATGAAGAGATAGAGGGAGAGGGGGAGACAGCGACAGAGAGACATTGAAAGATAGAAGGAATCAGAAGAGAGAGAGAGAGAGAGAGAGAGAGAGAGAGAGAGAGAGAGAGAGAGATAGAGAGAGAGAGAGAGAGAGAGAGAGAGAGAGAGAGAGAGAGAGAGAGGGGAGAGAGACAGTCAGACAGAGAGTAAGATAGTGAAAGCATTAGACGAAGAGAAAGAGATAGAAGAAATATACGTCGCTAAGAGCATTTATATAAATAAAATGGCGGCTCAATTTGGCAAGATTTTTCTTTCGCAACTGTTTTCGCAAATTTGTTTTTTACTTCGCCACTTTGATTTTTTTGTCGCATTTAGCGATTTTGGCGACCGACAGATAGAAGATAACGAGGGAGAGAAACAAAGAGAGAAAGAGAGACAGAGAGAAAGGATGAGAAAGAAACCAACAGAGACAGAGAAAGATTTGGAGAGATGCAGAAAGAAAGAAAGAGGGAGAAGGCTGGGGAGGGAGACAGACATACATATATATATATATATATATATATATATATATATATAGAGAGAGAGAGAGAGGGAGAGAGGGAGAGAGAGAGAGAGAAGGCTTGGTATATTGAGAGGGAGAGTGATGGGGTTGGAGAGAGAGAGAGAGAGACAGACAGACAGACAGACAGACAGACATACATACATACATACAGACAGACAGACAGACAGACAGACAGACAGACAGACAGACATACATACAGACAGACAGACAGACAGACACACACACAGACAGACAGACAGACAGACAGCAGACACACAGACAGACAAAGACAGAGACAGACAGAAAAAGAGAGACACAGAGACAGAGAAATAGAAAGAGAGAGAGAGAGAGAGAGAGGGGGGGAGAGAGAGGAACCCGAGAGTGATTCATATCAGCGTATTAATGTTCACCACTCTGTCAGCACAGAATTTCATAAGAAGACTATTCCATTTTCCATATGGGACGATAGCATTTTTCATGTATCAAAATTTTACACTATTTTCATAACTATAACTTAAGAAAACGGACTCTGGAAATGTTGACTTATTTACATTCTCCATATATTAGTTCACGGATTAATTCAGAATGATAAAAACAGTATTTTAATGTTTAGTAACCTGATACACACCTTAGGTAAAACTGAATGTAAACATCTGGATGCATTGAAGACGTGTTTTATACAGATGTAAAACCGTCGTTTAATTGGGTTTGTATGACGTTTTCAACATTATTCCAGTTATATCGCGGCGACAGTCCACATATTCAAGATCCCTGGGCAAACAAACAAGTACTAGGCTAGAAAATGTGCCCTGCACAAAGGCACTCCAACGCTCCCCGACGGTAAACCAGCCGACCACGGCGGATTCCTTATAAACATATAAGGCAAGACTGAATGTTATTATCTGGACGCATTGAAGACGTGTTTTTATACAGACGTGAAATCATCGTTGGTTAAGGAGAACTCTTGTTCACCTAGAGCAATATCTCGTGTTTTCCCCTACACAGGTTGTATAATACCGCGTGCTGTAAACACATAAATTGTCGACTATATAAAGGCAAGGGTTAACCCTTTCCAACACAGAGACGCTCTCCGACGCCCCTGCAGCGGAAGATTTTTGAAAACATTGTGGCAATTAGAGAAATTGCTCGAGATGAGTAGTATCTCACATTGTCACATTGTTTTAATTATATTTAACAATTATACTATTATATGTACAGAGTGTCAATATTTTTGCCCAGATGCTTGCAAAGTCGCCTGTTGTAGATGTGATGTGTGTGGGAAAGGGTCAAATAACATCAGTCTGTCAGGAATACATCATATAACCCAGTATCTATGTAATTTCTTCTCTCTTATTTGGCACTGACTTTTTTAAATGCAGACGTTGTTCAGGTATCTGCAGTAGACGACTTTTGAAACATGTCTCTGTTTCTTTCTCTCTATCCATCCCTCTCACAAATACGGAAAATCTAGAGAGAGAGAGAGTGAGAGGGGGGGGGGGGGAGATAGTCAGACAGAGAGTAGGGTAGTAAAAGAAATAGCCGAGGAGAAAGAGATAGACGAAAAGAAAGAGATAGAAGAAATATACGTCGCTTACAGCATTTATATAAACAAAATGGCGGCTCAATTTGCCAAGATTTTCTTTCAAAACTGTTTTCGCAAATTTGTTTTTTTTCCTTCGCCACTTTGATTTTTTGTCTCATTTGGCGACTTGGCGACCGACAGCGGAGAGAACGAGGGTGAGAGACAAAGATAGAGTGTCAGAGAGAAAGGATGAGAAAGAAACCGACAGAGACAGAGAAAGATTTGGACAGATGCAGAAAGAAAGAGGGGGAGGCTGGGGAGAGAGACATACATACATATATATATATAGAGAGAGAGGGGGAGAGAGAGAAGGCTTGGTATATTGAGAAAGAGAGAGAGATAGAGAGTGAGGGGGTTGGGGAGAGAAAGGGAGAGAGAGAGAGAGCGAGAGAGAGAGAGAGAGAGAGAGAGAGAGAGAGAGAGAGAGAGAGAGAGAGAGAGAGAGAGGGAGTGAGATAGAGAGAGAGAAAGAGAGAGAGAAAGAGAGAGAGACAGAGAAAGAGAGAGAGAAAGAGAGAGAGAGAGAGATAGACAGAAACAGAGACAGAGACAGACAGACAGAGACAGAGAGAATGAGAGAGAGAAACCCGAGATTGATTCATATCAGCGTATTAATGTTTACCACTCTGCCAGCACCGAATTTCATAAGAAGACTATTCCATTTTCAATATCGGATGATAGCATTTTTCCTGTATCAAAATTTTACACTATTTTCATACTATAAAGGCAAGGGTTAACACTTTACAACACAGAGACGCTCTCTGACGTCCCTGCAGGGGACGATTTTTGAAAACATTGTGGAAATTGGAGAAATTGCTCGAGATGAGTAGTATTTCACATTGTCACATTGTTTTAGCTATATTTAACAATTATACTATTATATGTTCAGAGTGCCAATACTTTTGCCTAGATGCTTGCACAGTCGTCTGTTGTAGATGTGTTGTGTGTGGGGAAAGGGTCAAATAACATCAGTCTGTCAGGGATACATCATATAACCCAGTATCTATGTCATTTCTTCTCTCTTATTTTCATTTTCCCACAATATTTCAACTTGATTAGGTAACAATGTTTCATTTACAGACATTTTACAAACCCGTCTGCTGTAGACACGTCCGTTGTGGACAGTATAATGGAAAGGGACAAACAGCACCTGCCTGTCAAGGACATAAACACATCCTGTAACCCAATCTCTAAGTAATTTCATTTATGTTATACGGCCGAATGTTCACGTAGTTAAACACACATGAGCCGTTGTCTAGCGATTTTGGCTTTTAGTGAACAGTCTCACCAGTGACTTCACTTTTGTCCAAAATATTATATAGACATACAACCTTTCCAACATACAACACATCTGTAGCTGAAGACTTTAAAAACATGTGGTGAACAACTTGGAAAGTCTCTTTCTGGAAACGTTTAGTTTTAGAATACAGCTGATATCATTTTGGCAAATAGTAATTTCTCCTTTAGTCAAAAAGGTTTTCGTTGACTGCAGAGGCTTCAAACTATGCCAAAGTTTTAATTAATGTAACTTTTGATAAATTAAAACTAAAAGCCTAAACCCACTGGCTGTACGCCAATGTCAATAGGGCCCCAAGTAGCCTGACACAGTTCATAATAATATAGAAATAGACTGCGTATGCCTAGGCATGAGCAAATTTGTTATAAATTATAATTACGACTATGACTTTCGGTAAGTTTGATAATCAGGATCAACCTTGGAAACGTCTTATAAAGTTAGCATTAAGTCCGTCGATTGTCTGTATCGAACGTAAACTGTCTGATCGAACTGTGTGTCTACACAGGCCGATCTGAACTTTTGTTGAGAGTTGATATTGTTTCGTCAGGAGGGCCCATCGGAGTGTTTTTACGGTAATGCGCATTAGATGCACCTTAAAATAATGTGGGTATCATTTATTATTATTCGTATTAACTGTAGTTGTTTTCTTAGAAAACCTAAATTTAAAAAAGTCGTATCCGAAACATGTTAACGACTTGTTAAGTTCGGGAAACATTTGGAAGTTGAAAGAGAGAGCAGATATTGCTTAGATACAACATTTTCTCCATTTGCAAAAGTGTTTTCTCCAAACGTATGAAAAGTGTTTCTTTTCGACGACATTCCATCTAAATTATCATTATGATGTTCCAGACGTTTAAAAAGGAAAAACATCATCATTCTAAATTTGAAAAAGTCAGCAATCAAGCACGAGATTACTGAAAAAACCTGCTTGAACAAAAAAATCGCGATATGTTTTGCAGGTTTTGTGTAAAAAAAATTAAGTCAAAAATAATTTGACTCTTTCCGACATACAACTAATCAGCTGCATACTAGTTTGAAAACATATTGGCCAAAAAAAAGGGAAAATTTATTTAATAAAAAAAACACAAAGACATCCCACAATTGAATATAATAAAAAAAATTGTGACAAAAGAAGATATTGTTCATCATGAGCAAATTCTCCTTTTGCCACAACGTTTTCAAATCGTCTGCTGCAGAGGCGTCTTAAGACTTATGAGATACCTTTGTCCTGAACATTTTCATTTACCGAGATTTCATTTTTCCAGGCACCACGCAGACAGACCTTTGGTACCATTATATAACTAGCCGGCGGCTACCCAACCGGCCCTTCCAGAACTGTCCTCACTGTCACTACTTGGTTTTGAACCTTTGACCTGCCAATCTTGAATCGAATATCTTAACCATTAGGCTATCGAATCGGAAGAAGGGAAATGGTTAAGTGAAAACATTTTACAATTGGAGGTTACAAGATAGTAGATATCACAAACATCTTTCCAGCCCACCGATTTCCGAACGTCCTTGACATTCTTCATTTGGTGTAAACACTATGTTATTATATTTAGATTTGTACAAAGAACTGACATACCGTAAATGATATATTTAAAGAATTTATTTTTTAAGATTGTTTTCCGCATTAGAGCCCATTTAAACGAAAGATATATGTTCCTAAACAGTATAGATCCAGATTGAATTGAGTAGTCAGCTTGAATTCGCACTGTTTCAAAAAAGCCTTAAATGTCTATCTACATAATATTTGGTCATAGGTGCATAATTTGACAAGTTTTTCAAGTTTATGTTCGCTAATCGGCATCTTGCCTTTGGCCATTTACAAATGTTATAAATGGTGATATGACCAAGAAACAAACGTTTATGCAGCAGACGACGAAACCACGTAAAACTAAATGGGCTTAAGAAAAGAGAGAGAGAGAGAGAGACACACACACACACACACACACACACACACACACACACACACACACACACACACACACACACACACACTGACTGCTATTACACCAAACATCAATATTAACATCGTCTGGTATATAGTTTGTGTATGCCCTATGAATTTATATATTGCATTATGAATAAACGGTTCTGTTCTGTTCTGTTCTGTTCTGTTCCATTCTATATCACAGAAACCCAGACAGAGGTTTAGCATTAAACCAATTGTCATCGTATGATATGTATAATGTTATCAAGATGAACCATATATGAACAAGACGAATGTTTGTCGCAAAGCATCAAAGAGAAGCCGAAATATTTCATATATGAAGAAATAAGAAAGAAGAACATTTAAATCCACAAAAATTAGAAACATTTAATTTGTAGTCAGTAATGCTGATATCGGTATTTGAAGATATAAGTTTTGTGTGATATTTAACCTGGCAGAGTCTGTGTCTGAAATTATTGTGGCAAACGGAGCAATTGAAAATCAAAGCTGTCGGATTACAAACGAACACTCTCGAGTAGACGAAAATGATTTGAACTCGTGCAGTCAATACTAATCCTAAAGCGGCCAATCTTACACTGTTAAGTTTTTCAATGAAACAATCAATGTACAATTCAATAGGTAGGTAAAGTCAATATTTTGTTAAACATTCCTTAAAACATATGCAGTTTAAAGCTGCTGCAGCAGACGACTTTTTAAATAATTGTGACAAAAGGAGAAATTGCTCACGAGGAATTTATCCTTTTGCTACAATGTTTTCTACTTTATGTCCTACATTATACCTTCATTTAGCCAGATGTTCCAATTTTTACCTAATGTGCTACATATGTTGGTTGTACGTGGGAAAGGCTTAACATAGGAACTAGTTTCAAATTTTTTGAAAACGTTAAACCAGTGCATGAAAATTTATTTCAATTTTATTTCTCAAACTGTAAAATCATGACCTTAGATTAATAATCAGAGTATTTTTATATTACAAACATTTTAAGTCAATGTTGTGTTAATTTTAAGACATTGTTTTGTTAACCCTTTGACACATACAACAATTCTGCAACAAATGTATTTCAAAGAAATTTCTGGTATTCAAAAATAAGTACACTCTCTATAATTTAAAGAACAATTATAATTATAATTTAATAAAGTTGAAAACAATTCTACTTTTTCCACAATTTTTTCAAAACATATTTGCTGCAGAGGTGCCTTTACGTGTCTGTTTGTAGGAAAGGGCGAAAAACAAAATGCATAAATGAATAAAAATGACAGATGATCAAAAACGACAACAAACAATTATTAGAAGAGCGGCAGACGAAGTTTTCGTTAGGCAACATAGTAAAATAGAAAGATATTATACTGAACATGAAAGTCAGATTACTAAAAACAATGCTAATTAATAGTTAGGATGATTGAAAAATCGAGATGCCGTCTATGTGAAATTACGATAAAAATGAAAATCTATAAATAGACTATAGATGAATGGTACTTTTATTTTAGCTCCTAACTTTATTCGGGAACCAGAGTCGCTTACGACATTTACAAATTTGGGCTTAATTGATATCAGTTTAAAACGCGCTGGTGAATAAGGTCTAAATCTAAATCACCGGGAATCCAAAAAGTGGACTAAATATTAAGATTTAGATTGAGTCAAAAATCTAAATTGAAAAGTTTGATTAATACGAGCCCTGGCTTCTCCTCTAATTACTGCGTAATATATCATAGGATGTAAGAAACCATACACATTTAGCGCGCTTTTTCGGTTCCCGGTTTGAAAAAATATTAAATTCATTCCGGCAAGTCTTGTAATTTATACAATAATTATAATCGTGTGAAGAACTAAACCTTCTCAACAGTCCAAATGTCCTATGTTTGATCTCATAATACTGTGAATCTCACCATTCTAGGTATACTACATTTTGATCCACATTTAAATAAAGTGTCTTAAAACAACGGCATGCATACTTATATATAGATTATGAATAATAAAAGGGCCTTATTTACATCAAAATAAATAGTGGATACGAGTCTATCATGCACATTACGTTAAGTTTCCTTAAAGTTCAAATCAACATTATCCATGTGATTATCACGCCATTTATAGCGAACATAAAATATATATGCAACATCACCAGACGGAATAGTATGCTTTTCGGCGTTTTCATTCTAAATTTAATAAAAAACGGGAAAATTATCCAAATCATTCTTGTCCTCAATGTTAAAAAATAGACATTAAGGAAACTCCGACGAGACGACATTATTATCAACTAAACTACTGCCGTTATTGGTTATACATGTGTAATGGCCATCCACGCCATAAGAGACGGGCCCGATAGCAGTGTATATATCGTGTGTGTTTCATAGATCTATCAGAGATCTACCGTATATTGTAATTCTAACCTTAACGAGTGTACAACGCGGCATATTTTAGTAATCTGTATTGTATTATGTTGTGACAATTCCGTTGTTCTTGCGTTCAAATCACATTGCTAATCATTACGTATTCTATTCTGGCTATTATCTCCTCCAATACTTATATTCCATTTGACTAGTCTTTTCCTCTATAAATATGGACAACACCCGAGTGATACATGCGTTATATACAACATAATATCAATACACATTTCAAATAAAGATTAGTTAATGTAGAATACAGTGCAATCTGTTAAATCAGTATACAACTGTCTTATCAAACTATTGTTAATAAATCCCTCCCTTACAGAAACACTTATCACCCCCATTGTTTCTAAACCAAAAAGTTTTTTTCTCCCGTATACTACCAAAGTGTTTGTAATTCTGTAGTAAATAATCAATTTCTCTTGTTAACCTATTATATCACGACTCATAAGATAATTCTTAAAGAAATAAGTGTTGGAAAACTAAGATAAACCCACAATGTTTCAATTAAAGAGTTTTAACGAGTGTGCCTTGAGCACACCATAAACCCGAGCCACAAGCTCCGCCCTCCCTACTGTAATTATTCCAGTAATATCTCTTTCTACAGTAGCTATCCATTACTGAACACCATTTCCGGTTCAGAAAGATGTCTTAATATTCGTAGATTGTATATAATGTCAATGAAGGCACATGCATCTGTGGAATATTTGCTAAAAATGAATGTGCTGGTTCTAGAGTATCAATGTCTACAATATCGTACCGCCAAATAGTCCGTCACTATACAATCACAATGCGTTAACTTGGTGGGATACCAACCGTATTTGACATCTCTAAAGTAAAGGAAAGAACTACAAAGAAATGTACTGTTAAAATACACGAACTACAGAATAGAAAATAAAAATGTATTTTTGCGCTGTCAACAAGCTAATTCATGGAAATACATGTACATATGAATATGTCTGTGAATCTAGTCCAAGCAGATTGTCGTTTCTACTCGGACATTATTTTTACAGATAGTCAAGTCCCAAATATTAAATAAATACCCAAAAGGAATCAAAACATTGAAATGAAAAGCCCGACTACTGTGTGTACAGTATTTTGTGTTCAATTCCTATATCATTCAATATATGAATATATCAAAGTGCAATTATAAAGTGTTCTTGTTAGACTTTCGAGGTCAGTAATTCCATGTCCAAATGTAATCTGAAGATAGCCCCATTGCTCTCAGCACTTTTAGTGCTTTGATTGATACAGTGTATAACCCTGTCCTGCGTTTCGCTTCAAGACTCGTTTAGACAACCACGCATACCCCCAGATTATCAGGTTATTACGTCTAGATTGTCCCTCTAAAATGTCAAACTAAGAGATGGGGTTGTCGATTTTAGACTTCAACGCACATTATCTGTCTTAATAGCCTCATTTTCAATTAGAAGGCCAAGCCATGCTGAAACAAGTTCGATTTGACTTGACAAAGATTTATCAATTAGTATATACATTGTATTCATTTATTGTTATTTCTAATAGTAGTTAGTTCATATGAAAGTCGGCACTTCCAATCTCCATGTGTTTCCTTGTTGTCCCGCATCAGTTTCATATACAACTATTAACCGTACTACAAAGACATTAAGGAATCCGCTTTATCCTTTCATTCAATTTATATTTTTTAAGAATGTACTTCTTTTATTATAACAATAGCATATGGAGAGTATCTTAAATGGCACCATCTGAGCAAAAATGCAACATCTATCAAAATGAAAGACTTATTGAAATCATATAGAAAGCAAAGTGGAAATAGGAAGAACTGGTGTTATATGAGCACTTTCTCCTTTTCTCTTGATTGGTTTTAAAAGTCATCTGCTGCAAAAGCATTTAAAGTCATTTGCATTAGAGAAAGGGTTAAATGCTACAGAGAGACATAAACATCAATTTAGAACGGTTACTTAAGACCCGTTTTGTAATACAAATTTCAAATGTCGATAAAGCTGAAATGTTCAACTTAAAATTACAAGAAACCTATGTACAAATGTTTAAAAGTCTTATTTTAGAACGTAAGTAAGGACACATTGCATTAATTATACATTAATATCAAAACCCGATTTGTAATACCACTTTTTGGGACCGTTTTGAACATGTTTTAGTCATCTGCTGCAAATGCATTTAAAGTCATTTGCATTAGAGAAAGGGTTAAATGCTTCAGGGAGACATAAACATCAATTTAGAAAGGTTACTTAAAGGAATATTTTAGAGTCATATTCTTCAAAAACATCTTAGAAACAAATGTAAAATATCTTAAGTAGAAGTTTTCATGCGAGGTTGAAAACAAATAACAATAGGAGAAAATACCATTATGTATGAAATATTCTTATTTACTCTATACTGCACAATACTACTGTCTAAAGCTCTACATTTCTTCTGACAAGAACATTTGAACATGTAAATATCTTTGTCATATCATGTTGCTTAATCCTTTCCCACATATGGACGATTTCTGACGCAATTGATCATTTTACCACAATATTTTCAACTTTATTCACAACTCTTTTACAAAAGCTTTCAATGGTTGTTTAAAAGGATTCGGTTAAACGATACTATCATTCATTCAATTTGTAAACATAATTATCTGATTTAAGTTTGTCAAATGACCTTTACAATTATGTTCTGTCATGAAGAGAAATAAATTTTACCCAGCTTGACAAATCTGTAGCCGACGACTTGAAGATATGATTTAAAAAGCAATGGCTCCTTAAGATATGTTGATACTGACGATAGCTGTTAGTTTCGGTGTAAGATCTCTATCTTGCAAACAATTGTTCTGTTTTGCCATGCTTTAACCCTCTTTTCCATAAACAATAATTCTGCAGCAAAGGATTTTCAAACCATCTATGTAAAACTATGAGAAATCTTTCAAAAAGAAAGTTCATTTTTTAAATAAAGTTAAAAACATTGCGCACAAAGTAGACGTATACTCGGTAGCTATTTTTCCGGATAAGTTGTATGGCAAATTTCAAAGTGAATTAAAAAAAGATATTTGATAGTCAAGTACGCTGTGTACGCCTTTTTTAACTATAAACTAGACAGCACAATGATCTCATTTTTAGAAAAAGACTACATATGATTGTAGAAAATACTGTTTGCATGTAGAGTTTAGCTCTAAAGATGTCCAGACTGCAGTGAAATATGTTGCAAAAGAACAACTACAAGTTGTAACAAATTAAATATTTCCAACATAAATAAGACATTTTTTTGAAAATACTGTTAGAAATGGAGAAATAGTTCATACTTTTGTCTACTTTGATATTGTGATAATCTTAATTTGAACTTACACCGTCTGTTTTTCCCCATAAATGATTTATCCAAATTCGTTGAAAGATGTCTGCTACAGGCTCCTTCAATGTGAAGAGAGACAATAAAAAGATGATAAAAAGACAAAAGAAATCAACAATTCCTAGTTGATCATATCTGTACCCCAACGTTTAACTGTGTACCCTAACTGATTAAAGAGCTCAATGCACCAGACAACCTTTTATAAAACATTGTGGCAAACACAGGAGTTGCTCATAAAAATGAGCATATTTTTATTTTATCAGAATGTTTTCAATTTATTCAATAATTATAATTTCATTTCGCTATCGAGATCATTTCCATATTTTTATCCCCCGCTTTTTCGAAGAAAAAAAGGGGAGTTATTAATTTCGGTTTGTCAGTCTGTCCGTCTGTCCGTCCGTCCGTCCGTCCGTCCGTCCGTCTGTCTGTCTGTCACACTTCGTTTCCATGCAATAACTGCCACAAATGTGAACCGTTTTTATTCAAACTTGGTAACAAGGTTAAATGCCTTTAGCGCTAGGCCAAGTTCGATCGTCACTTTCGGCGGACTTTATTCGGTGGAGTTATGGCCCCTTATTTAACAAAAAATGTCGTTTGTTGCTGTTTCCGTGCAATAACTGTCACAAATGTGAACTGTTTTTTTTTTCAAACTTGGTAACAAGGTTAAATGCCTTAAAGGCTAAGCCAAGTTTGATCGTCACTGTCGGCGGACTTTATTCGGGGGAGTTATTGCCCCTTATTTAGCAAAAAATGTCGTTTGTTGCTGTTTCCGTGCAATAACTGCCATAAATGTGAACCGTTTTCTTTCAAACTTTGGTAACAAGGTTAAATGCCTTAAGAGCTATGCTAAGTTCGATCGTCACTTTCTGCGGACTTTATTTTGTGGAGTTATGGCCCCTTATTTAACAATAAATATCGTTTCTTGCTGTTTCTGTGCAATAGCTGCCACAAATGTGAACATGGTAACAAGGTTAAAGGGATACTCGCCCATATCATGCGCCATCTGAGAGATAAGAATCTTGGCACCAAGAACCATAATCGGGGAAGTACAACTTTTCTAAAATTCTAGCATGGGTTACTTCCCCTTCTAATTTCCGGTTGTGAAAAATCTTCAGATTAATATGTCAACAATCAGTAAAAACATGAAACGTAGATGAAAAGGAAAGTTTGTGAAAGCAGGTAGACAGGCAAGACTTCTAGAGCTTTCGCTTAGAGGCAGAGAAAGATCCCAATAATATGAAGAAGGCGAAATCGAGATAGACAAACACACAGTTGAAGGCATGAAAAGTGGGTGGGGTAATGGGCGAAGAATTATTGATTTGAGACATCTAGCTGACCATCTTAGAGCCTGCAGAAACTGTTCAATGCCTTTTCTCTTACTCAAAATTGAAAGAGAACAACATGTATGATATGCCAGCATTTTATATATTGCCTGTGACTGAAGATTAGTCAACTCGCAGACAACTGGAAAGAGCCATATCCCACCTGACGAAAATGAGAAAGGAATGCCAATTTATGACATTAACATTATTTGGTTAGTATTCACATATAAAGTAAATTTTTCAGTGGGTTTACATATTTTTAACACTCCAGAAACACATTTTCATATGATTTTAACATATATGATAGGTTTGTAAGAAGAACATTATCCCTTTACCACATACAACAAATTTGCAGCAGACGACTGAAAACATCTAGACAATTTTACAAATTCAGGAAATCTTAACAATTTAAACAAATGAAGAAATTGTTATTAAAAAGAGTGGAAAATATTCTTGCAAAATGAGTAATTGCTCACAATGTTTTTCAAAAGTTTTCTGCTGCACAGATGTCAAAATGTGTCTGTATATATCCAGGGTCTTTTAAATAGTACTATTTGAAAGACCCTGATATATCGGAAAGGATTTACATTAGTCATTAGTGTCTTTATTGTATGCAAAGACAACAAAATATATTCGGTTTGTCTGTATGAGTGGAAAACATTCTTTCAAAAGGAGAAATTGACTTGAGCAATTTCTCCTTTAGCCACAATGTTTTTTAAAAGTTGTCTGGCGTCGAAATGTTTCTGTACAGGGAAAGGATTTAGCTTAGTGTTTTTATTGTTTGCAAGGTCAACAAATTAAATCGGTGTATGTGATGGTGAATGATGAAATACTGATTTGACAGGTTTGAAAACATAGTTTTTGAGAATTTAATAATTGATCAGAATTTTTTTTTTTTCATACATCTATGACATTTGTTATTATATTTACATTGTAATATTTTAGATTCATCTACTTAGGTAGATATGCATTATGTCATTAAATCATTTGATTATTCATAACAGCTGAATTATAAGAATCAATGTTTTGTTTTACAGGTGTCATGCACGCAGGCTTAACATACAGGCAGATGAATGGGCTAATGACGACAATGGAAATAAAATGCCTTCACCACACAGCATTGATGAGACGACGGGAAGAAGTTGACCCACACAGTCAGAATGTGGCAAGAGATTCCTGTGCGGCAAGGTGATTTTTGGGAGTAAGTTTTCTTTCATCGTTCGATATCTTCACTGTTTTGTGTTTTATGTTGTTGTCAACAGTATTTCAGATGTATGACATACCCCTCAAATTCTTTGCATTCAAAAGTTTAAAAATATTTAAGAATAGTAAACATTTTGGTTCAAGGAGAAATTTTGAATCATTGCTTCTTTTTCAAAAACTTCTGAAGATTGATTGTTTGGTGTTTAACCCTTTCCTTCATACAACAATTTTACATCCGACGACTGAACATATTTTGTCAAAAAATAGAAAATGTCTATAATTGAATGGATAACCTATGACTAAAACTGGAAAACATTGTAGCAAAAGGAGAAAATACTATGTTTTCAAAAGGCTGTCTGCTGCAGAGGCGTCAGAAAGCTTGTATTTGAGGGAAAAGGTTAATGCCGCTTTCAACAATGGTTCAGTTATATCATGGCGTTTTCTGGCAAAACTTTAAAATTTAATTCCAATTAATGTTTTCGTCTGATTTCAAGATAGTTTAGCTGTCTAGTTTGCAGTTCGTTCCCATTCTTTGTCAAATTTTTACCTTTATAAGCAGTAGCATTTGCTACTATACTATAACTCAAATGATAGATTTAGAGCCATCTAGGCCCTCTTGTTTTTTTCTCTATCTCTGTTTTCTTGAATAGGGGCTTTACTCCCTGATATTTTCCCCTTCATATGAGTGTTGACATAAAAGTTATATTTGTTTCAGGGTGCCCACGGATAATTCAGAAATCTCCAGTGAGGTCACTTTCAAGTATGACATGGGTTAGAAGAAGCGCGGCAGCAGTAGAGCTTATGACAGTAAATCAGGTGTGGGGACACTCTTCGGCAAAACCTCTGAGAAAGTCTGCGTATTTGCTGTACAGGTATCTGACTGCCAAACCTGCAGTAAATCTGAATATGAAAAAACTCAAATGTGTTAAAAAAAATGGTCAGGTTGTGCTAACGCTATGGAATCAGATGTTGGTGTAGATTTAATCAAAGAAAGAGGGTGAAAGAGTATAAACATTAATAATGAATGACAACACAACAACACTGTCTAAAATTAGAAAGGACCTGGACCATACAGTTACAAAATGGAGTGATATTAATACATATGTAATTGTTAATAGACAAAGCCTAGGTTGTGTGAAAGCAAGAACAATTAATTAAGCAGTGTCAGTCCGCAAACAAGAAACAAGTTAACCCTTTCCCACATAGTCATACAACAATTTTGCAGCAGACGACTTTGAACATATTTTGTAAAAAATTGGAAAATCTCTATAATTGAATGGATAACCTATGACTAAAAGTGGAAAACATTCTGACATAAGGAGAAATTCCTCGTTTTGAGCAATTTCTTCGTTTGTCACAATGTTTTCAAAAAGCCATCTGCTGCAGAGACGTCAGAAAGCGTCTATATGAGGGGAAGGGTTTAATTAATAGGCAAATTGTAGAAAGTTATAAGAATTTTGAAAAACATATATTGAAATAACCCAAACATATCATGTATTTAAGTTCAATAAGTATATATCTTGTTTTATTTTTTATAAGGTCAGGCGTTCATTCGTTTAACAGACTGTAAGATTTCGGAAAAGGTAAAATTGCTCATTATGAATTTTTTTACCTTTTCTCACTATGTTTTCAAAAGCCATGATGTATCAAATGTCGTTTATATGGGGAAAAGGGTCAAAATATTTGCCACACCCTGTCAAGATGTGGTTGTACCAGGCAAGAACAGAGGGTAAAACAATGAGAAAAAATATTCCACCATGAGGTGCAGATAAGAAGGGGTGAACTATTCTCTTTCCCTCAATATCTCACTTATTGCTTCACTATGTTTTCAAAAGCCATGATGTATCAAATATTGTTTATATGGGGGAAATAGGACAACATATTTGCCACATCCTGTCAAGATGTGGTTGTACCAGGCAAGAACAGAGGGTAAAACAATGAGAACAATTTTCCTTCATGAGGTGCAGATAAGAAGGGGTGAACTATTCTTTTTCCCTCAATATCTCACTTATTGCTTCACTAAACCCTATTTTGTGGATACATTTAAGAATCGTCTCATGTGATTTAATGTTGAAATTGATCACATTTACAAATATGAGCCTTGATTTCATTATTCTTTGCCAGCTATAGACAGCCATGACAAGTCAAAGTATTGCCATTGAATTTTATCTTGATTTTTGATCATTTTTTGTAAAAATTGTTTGTAACATACATGTATATTTTTGTGATTATTTTGAAAATAAGCACGGTGACACATATATTTCTTTGCATTTATGGATAGCTAATGAAATAATCTTGCTCAATATAAAGTAAGAACAAGTTCTTATTGGTATTTTCTTTTTTTTTTATGTTTTTATGCATAATTTGTTTAAAAAATCCAACATTTACGTGTCAGTGGACTGCTCGTTATAGTTGTTCATTTGCTTATTGTTTTTCAATTTCTTCAAGGTTTTGTTTCAAAATATATTTTTTTAGACCGAGATATGATGTTAATGTTATATCATAGTGGTCAGACAATGGCAAATTGCAAAATATATCTGAAAGTAGACATCTCTAGTCTTAATACAACATTTCATTTTTTCTCGACCAAAATGTAGAAAAATATATAAAACCTCATATTTTCAAGAGCCTGTAAAAAAAAAAAAAAACCTGGTGACCCTATATTTTCTTTTTGTTATTTTGTTAATTAAGGTTTAAAGGTCACTTTAACAAAATTTCAGTAAAATCTTATTTAAATTTCATTTGGGAGCATATCCCTTTAAATGCCTTAAGGGATAGGCCAAGTTCGATCGTTACTTTCGGCGGACTTTATTCGGTGGAGTTATGGCCCCTTATTTAACAAAAAATGTCGTTTGTTGCTGTTTCCGTGCAATAACTGTCACAAATGTGAACTGTTTTTTTTTTAAACTTGGTAACAAGGTTAAATGCCTTAAAGGCTAAGCCAAGTTTGATCGTCACTGTCGGCGGACTTTATTCGGGGGAGTTATTGCCCCTTATTTAGCAAAAAATGTCGTTTGTTGCTGTTTCCGTGCAATAACTGCCATAAATGTGAACCGTTTTCTTTCAAACTTTGGTAACAAGGTCTAAGTTCGATCGTCACTTTCTGCGGAAATTATTTTGTGGAGTTATGGCCCCTTATTTAACAATAAATATCGCTTCTTGCTGTTTCTGTGCAATAGCTGCCACAAATGTGAACATGGTAACAAGGTTAAATGCCTTAAGGGATAGGCCAAGTTCGATCGTTACTTTCGGCGAACTTTATTCGGTGGAGTTATGGCCCCTTAAAAGTCATTTGTTGCTGTTTCCGTTCAATAACTGCCACAAATGTGAACCGGTTTTTTTTTCAAACTTTGTAACAACCTAGGCCAAGTTCGTTTAATTGACCCTGTAATACATGTTCAATAACAAGTATACTGACATGTTTAAACCTTACCTAAACATTTTCCTACAATATTTCCTGCAAGCGGGGGATATAAATTTCATGAATTTGCATGTTTTACATGCTTTCAATGTTGTCTGCTGTAGACCGTTATCTGTAGGAAAGCATTTATTTATTTAATGAGATGGATTTATGAAAATCAAAAGATCATGACAGAGATATTTAAATACTCACCTGAAATTACTCATGGGGTAATGACAATTGAAATAATCAATTGCTTTTATCAAATACCCAACTACTTTGGATACATAGGGTAATTCTTAATAACACACAAAGCTTATCTGTTGCACTGAGTGAAGGAGTTAACTGTATTATGTATCCTGTACGCTGATCTTACTAGCTTTTTCCGAAATTGTTGTAATGATCGAAATTGATTTCCAAATTTGCTGTAATGACGACGTTGCATTTACGAATGTGTTGTAATCATCGACGTGTTCAGTGGTTTTCATGAGCGCCGCACTGCTGACTCGATTAATAAATTAACAATACTCTATCGAATACACTCGTAATTTACCTTTTGTTTTAAATGAACGTACATGTATTGATTTGTACATTTAATTTACCGAATTGAGTCTTTATTTGACATGAGAATCAATATTTAATATAAACAAACATAGCCCTAAAATAACGTTTCAGTTCTCTGAAATAAATGACTTAGTAAAACAAGAGGGCCATGATGACCCTGGATCGCTCACCTGACTTGTGCAATGTGATTGGTCATGCTAACCACACAATCGACCACATTAACTCATTTTGTGGTCAGGTAAGCTAATACATGAGGCCAAAGAGGGCTAGTATCGCTCCACTGACATTAGGCGAACATTGAACAGCCCCGCCCCCTGGTGGACATGGTTTTTGCCCAATCACCATGGCTTGAAGGAATCTCTCAGATTCTTACCCAAGGAACATTTCTGCAAAATTATTTGAAAATCGGCCAAATAGTTTGGGAGAAAAAGATTTTTAAAGTTTTCACTAAAGCCAATATAAGGCTATAAGGCTAACAGCTCCGCCCCCTGGCAGCCATATTTTAGGACCAATCAACATGGCTTGGTGGAATCTGGTAGAGAGTCACCCAAGGAACATTTCTACAATTTGTTTTGAAAATTAGCCAGATACATTCGTCGGAGAAGAGTTTTAAGTTATCACTATAGCCATATAAGGCAAAATCCGCCCTGCAACCTGGTGGCAATGTTTTTCAACCAATCAACATGGCTTGAAGGAATCTGATAAAAGGTCACCCAAGGAACATTTCTACAAAATTATGTGAAAATCGACACTTTTGGAGGAGAAGATTTTTTAAGTTTTCACTATAGCCATATAAGGCAAAATAGCCCCGTCCCCTTGCGGCCAAGTTTTTTGGACTAATCAAAAAGTCTTAAAGGAATCTGATAGAGGGTCATCCAAGGAATATTTCTAAAAGATTATTTGAAAATCGTCTTGACGCTTTTTGAGGAGAAGACTTTTGAAGTTTTCACTACGGCCATATAAGGAGAAATAGCCCCGTCCCCTGGCGGCCATAGTCTTTGCCCAATCAACATGGCTTGAAGGAATATGATAGAAGGTCATCCTAGTAACATTTCTACATAATTATTTTAAAATCGGCCTCACATTTTCGGAGGAGAAGAATATTTAACTTTTCACAATAGCCATATAAGGCAAAATAGCCCCGCCCCCTGGCGGCTATGTTTTTCTGTCAATCAACGTGGCTAGCAGGATTCTGATAAAAGGTCATCCAAGGAACATTTCTACAAAATTATTTGAAAATCTGCCAATAAGTTTTGGAGAAGAAGAATGTTTTATTTTATTTCGTTTGATTACCATGGAAACCAGAATTATGCATGGATTCCAAATATTTGAAGGAATTCTGGTGAGGTCATTCAGAGGATGCTTTCTGTGAAATTTCATCCCAATTGATCCACTGGCTACTGGGGAGAAGATTCTGACGGACCATGCACGATGGACAACGCCCGAAGGACGACGGTCGCCGGACAAAATGCGACCACAATAACTCACCTTTAGAACTTCTAGCTCAGGTGAGCTAAAAAGTAGTCCCGAAATAAACAAATTTCGTAAACAAATTATCGATAAAGGGGAGAAATAACTATGCGTGCATTTGATTTTTTTCATTGTTTGTGAGAATCACTATTGATTTATTGCCTTTATACACGTGCATTGTAGCAACCCGTTTTGTAATAACATTCTTAAAGTTGATTTCATCTGTATATTTCAACTTAAAATTAAAAGAAACTTAATATACAAACATTAATAACGTCTTATTTCAGAAGGTTAAGACAGAAACATTGCAGCTATAATTTACAAGTAATCAGTAGGCAAATGTTAAATTATTCTTTTTTTTCAGTAGGGTGTTGGTGAAAGCACGCATGATACATACAAGCATAGCAATACCCCGTTTTGTAATACCAATTGTTGAGACTCAACCCGTTTTGTAATAAAAATATCGCAAATGTAACAATCTGTTTATTTCAGCTATACTTTACAAGGAATCAATACACACATGTTAAACAAAACTTATCTCAGAAGGATGGTAATGAAATCGTGCGTGAAACATATATAAATATCAAGGACAGGTTTGGTAATACCTCATTTTCAGACATTTTTTTTGTTATAAAAAAATCAAATATCAATTAAACTTAAATTTTCAATTTAAAATTACAAGAAACCTAAGTACAATTGTTAAAAAGTCTTATTTTAGAACGTTAGTAAGGAAGAATTACATAATACATACATGAATATCAATAACCAGTTTTGTAATACCACTTTTTGGGACTCAACCCGTTTTGTAATAAAAATATCGGAAAAGTAAAATTATGTGTATTTTAGCTATATTTTACCAGAAATCAATACACACATGTTAAATGTTACTTATTTCAGTAGGATGTTGTGCGAAACACATACATGAATATCAAGAACCCGTTTTGTAATACCACTTTTTCGGACACAACCCGTTTAGTAATGCAAATATATCGTTATTTTAAAATATGTTTATTTCAGCTACACTTGACAAGGAATCAATACACAAATGTTAAACAAAACTTATTTCAGAAGGATGGTAATGAAATCGCCCGTGAAACATACATAAATATTAGGGATGGGAACGAATATTCGAATATTCGAATAATCGAAAATCTAACGAATATTCGAATACAGTTTTCGAATAAGAAAACTCGTTTTCAATTTACGATTTTTTTGAATAAATAAAACAAGAAAATATTACCAAAATTTTGACAGAGATCGCGAGATGGAGCTAATCATGATAAAGGGTGAAGTGATAAAGAGTGTGTATGTTTCGTTTGTCGTGTTTTTACAACGTATGTCAAACCTTAAGTAACAATTATGACAGTTCGCAAACCGACCTTGTGATCAACCGCTATCTTAATTGTCAATTTCTATCACCTTTTGACTGATTATGACCGCCATCATAATTGTCATGTTAATTGCCTAATTGGTATTACTCTTTCGATATCCAATCAGATTAATCAATGCGAATGATTTTCAATTTTCTTCCAATCAAATTCAATTTTTGTTTGTATCTTTCTTTATATTGAAGTTTGTTTTAATCGCCATTCTATATTCGCTTTACATTTTTGAAATATATACATCATTATTCTCTAGGATCCGAAAATGCCACCATCACGTGTCTGGTCTTACTTTACACGATCCTGTGACAAGAAACAGGCAACCTGCAATCTATGCAAACAGGAGTTTGTTTACAAGGGTACGACATTCAACCTGATGAACCATCTAAATGGCCAACATCCATCAACTTCAGAAACTTCGAAACAGTCGTCTCTGACTTCATTCGTCAGTACACCAAAGAAGAAGACTGACAGCGAGCGTATTACACAAGCAATCGCCGACATGATAGTTTCTGATTACGTTCCTCTGAGTATCGTTGAAGGAGAGGGATTCAGAAAACTGATGGAGATCGTCGCCCAAGACTACACCATACCATGTAGAAAAACAGTCCGTTCCAGAATCCAGAGACGTTACGATGTAGAACGGGAGGCCCTAGCCACTAACCTTCAGACAGTACCTTCAGCGTCCATTACCACCGATACGTGAACTATCAAGAACCCGTTTGGTAATACCACATTTTTAGACCCGGTTTGTAATACAAATTTCAAATGTCGATAAAGCTGAAATGTTCAACTTAAAATTACAAGAAACCTATGTACAAATGTTTAAAAGTCTTACGTTAGAACGTAAGTAAGGACACGTTGCATTAATTATACATGAATATCAAAAACCCGATTTGTAATACCACTTTTTTAGACCGTTTTGAACATGTTTTAGTCATATGACGGCGGCCAGTTCACCTACCCAAGTATTTCTTGGCATTCCCACACAAGTACTCCAAGCAACATTCTTTCCAAGCAATAAGTGGTAGATGTGGTAGAAGTAATAGAAGTAGTAGAAGTAGTAGTAGTAGAAGCTAACTTAAAATGACCCGGGTCTGTCGGTTTGGCGTCTTTTTAGTCTTCCATTGACCTAGCGTTTTATTGCAAGCCTATATGTTAAATAGAACAAAAGCATCTTCTGACCAAACACTTGCAGTGTATTCCCAGTAATTTATTATGCCAAGCATGTAATCAATAAGAACTCCGGATGCGGCCTAACTAAAAAGCATAATTTATAGTATAAACAGGCTACGAATAATACGTCGAAAAAAAAAACCGTTAAGAAATGACAAAACAAACCCTTTCCAAGAAACAAACGCTATCTGACGACCCTCCTCATCGTGATCATATAACGGTATTTTGACGTCAACCTAATGGGGCTATAGTTCTGGATTTTTGTTAAAAGATGCATATATTACGTTTAGACAGATTTTGAAGGCTTTGGTTTGATTGATTGATTAGGGTTTAACGCCGTTTCAACACTTTTTCCGTCATATCACGGCAACCAGTTTACCTACTCATGCGTTTCCTGGTTTTCCCCACACCAGTACACCACACACCATACTTTCCATACAACTGGCTGCTTTTTCACATAGACTGTTAAACAGCCCATTGGCGAAAGACGAATGACGCATGTCACAGTGACTTTTGTCAAACGTCGGAAAGAATGTTGGCCGAGCTTGGATTCGAACTCACAACCCCTAGATTGACAGCCATCGTCGCTACCGATTGAGCTACCGGGGCTCGGCTTTGATGATGATGTGTGGATGTACAGCCTCGTCTGAGACTTTATTGTACGTAGATGCAATAAGACCCCAACTCGCTTGAGGCGACTCAGGTGCACGTTCATACAATTTCAATAATCGTCAACAAATAGCCTTATCTTGCTTAACCCTTTCTCACACAACCAATCTACGTCATGCGACTTCGAAACTGTATCACCAAAGATAAGGAACATTGCTATAAAGTAAAGTTTATTAATACAACAGAGTTGAAATATTGTGGCAAAAGGAGAAATTTCTCTCACAACGACCAATTTCTCCTTTTGACTCAAAGTTAAGAATAGACGTTTTCTGCAGATACGTCAAAAGGCGTTTTCGAGCGGTAAAGGTTTACATCATCAAAATGCCTTTATGAAATGTATCCTCTGTTTACCCTTATCCCGATGTAAGCGACTTAAACGTGTTCTGTAATGCACCGCTTTAACCCTTTCAGCGCCGAATTGTTTAAAGTAGTCTCTTCCATGTTCAAACTCGGAAGACTCTATTTTCATGTTATAGGATTTTTGGAATATGTTTATAACTCACAGCCAAACAATGCAGATTTCAGGTATTGGATTTGGATTTTATGTCGTTTTCAACATTATTTTAATTTAAATCAGAGCGACTCGGGGTTGAACCTTGGATGCCCAGTTACGAATCCTCGACGCTTACCACTCGTCGTTTACGAATTGGAAAAAAGCATGCCTGTGCATTCATACTAGGGATATATATACAGAAGTTTCTTAAAACATTCTTAGACTCATTGTCGAACGGTGGAGAGCGAGATCACACTGCGCATTGCAGAGTGCTTCCCAAATATAACCGGTGACTCATACGCGACTTCGCAATGGTTTATTTACCCTCTCTATGGTTTTGGACTTATTGTCTCTCCTTTGTTAAAGAGAATTGTTATGTTTTTGCTTATATAATTTAACTCGTCTGCTGAAGGTTTGTTGTACGAGGGAAAGGTTTAAAGGTATGTGTTTATACAACTAGTTTTGTGTCAGACGATGTATGTATGATGATTAAGACCTAACATCGATATTCCCGGTTCAAACATATAATATATATATTAATATATACTAATAGTTAACGTACAGGCGTTATTTGAGACAGTGGTAAAACTGTGCGTATGCAGATGTTCTTTCGGGTCTTTGCTGTTCGTAGATGCCCAAAATGTCAGACGCGGCTGAAATATTTAAAATTATACAAAAACAGGATATAAAGCCCGAGATATCAGTTAACCCCTTCATGTCTGTTAAACTATTTAAATTTAAAACACATTCAGGATATAAACATGAATAACAGATCAGTATACCTCTTTATGTCTGTTAAACTATTTAAGCAATGACAAAACAAACCCTTTCCAAGAAACAGACGCTTTCTGATGACTCTCCTCAATGGGTCATTTGACGGTATTTCGACGTCAACCTAATGGGGCGACATTTTTAGTTTTTTGTTAAAAGATGCATATATGACTATATTACGTGTAGATGTATTTTGAAGGCTCTGGTGAGGCTGTATGGTCGTACAGCCTCGTCTGAGATTTTATTGTACGCAGGTGGAATACGACCCAAACTCGCTTGACGCGACTCAGGTGCATTTTGTTTTTTTCACGTTCATACAATTTCAAATATCCTCAAAACATAGCCTTATCTTGCTTAACCCTTTCACACACAACCAATCTACGTAATGCGACTTCGAAACTGTATCACCAAAGATAAGCAACATTGCTATAAAGTAAAGTTTATTAATCCAACAGAGTTGAAATATTGTGGCAAAAGGAGAAATGTCTCACAACGACCAATTTCTCCTTTTGACACACAGATAATAATAGACGTTTTCTGCAGATACGCCAAGATGCGTTTTCAAGTGGAAAAGGGTTACTACTTTAACATGATATCATTTTTCCTTTTTGACGGTTCCTGTGGTTTGCCATGGTGAATTAAACCAGTATAATCGACATTCGATGCCGGTTTCATTTCATAGGGCCCTTGTGGTTTGCCACAGTCAATTTACCAGTAGAATCGACATTCGGGGCAGCTTTCATGTATGAGGAGTCCTTGTGGTTTGCCACAGTGAATTTACCAGTAAAATCGAGATTCAGTGCACTTTTCATGTGTGTGGGTTCCTTGTGCTTTTCCATTGTGAATATACTAGTAGAATTGACATTCAGTGCAGTTTTCATTTTTTGGGGGGTCCTTCTGGTTTGCCCCAATGAATATACCAGTAGAATCGACATTCAGTGCCTTTTTCATTACTGAATGGTCTTTGTGGTTTGCTACAGTAAATTTACCATTAGAATCAAGATTCAGTGCAGCTTTCATTACTGAGGGGTCTTTTGATTTGCTACAGTGAATTTACCAGTAGAATCAAGACTCAGTGCAGCTTTCAATACTGAGGGGTCCTTTTGATTTGCTACAGTGAATTTACTAGTAGAATCAAGACTCAGTGCAGCTTTCATTACTGAGGGGTCCTTTTGATTTGCTACAGTGAATTTACTAGTAGAATCAAGACTCAGTGCAGCTTTCATTACTGACGGCTCCTTTTGATTTACTACAGTGAATTCACTAGTAGAATCAAGACTCAGTGCAGCTTTCATTACTGAGGGGTCCTTTGTGGTTTGCCACAATGAATATACCAGTAGAATCGACATTCAGTGCCCTTTTCATTACTGAATGGTCCTTGTGTTTTGCCACAGTGAATATACCAGTAAAATCGACATTCAGTGCAGTTTTCATTTTTGTGGGGTCCTTGTGGTTTGCCGGATTAAATTCACCTGTAAAATCGACATTCAGTGCAGTTTTCATTACTGACGGGTCCTTGTGGTTTACCACAATGTATAAACAAGTAGAATCGACATTCAGTGCAGTTTTCATTACTGAAGGATCCTTGTGCTTTGCATGATTGAATTTACCTGTAGAATCGACATTCAGTGCAGTTTCCATTACTGACGGATACTTGTGGTATTCCATTGAATATACCAGTATACTCGACATTCAGTGCAGCTTTCAATTATGTAGGGTACTTGTGGTTTGCCGTATTGAATTTACCGGTAAAACCGACATTTAGTGCTTTTTTCATTTTTGTGGGTCCTTGTGGTATACCGTAGTGAATTTACCGGTAAAATCGACATTCAGTGCAGTTTTCATTACTCAAGGGTCCTTGCGGTTTGCCGCAATGGATATACCAATATAATTGATATTCAGTGCAGTTTTCATTTCGGTGGGTTTCTTGTGGTTTTCCGCAATTAATATACCAGTAGAATCGACATTTAGTGCAGTTTTCATTACTGAGGGGTCCGTTTGGTTTGCCACAATGAATATACCAGTATAATCGACATTCAGTGACTTTTTCATTACTGAAGGGTCCTTGTGGTCTGCCACAGTGAATGTATCAGTAGAATCGACATTCAGTGCAGCTTTCATTACTTAGGTGTTCTTGTGGTTTGCCACAGTGAAGTTGTCAGTAGAATCGACATTCATTGCCGGATTGAATTTACCTGTATAATCGAAATTCAGTGCAGTTTTCATTACTGAGGGATCCTTGTGATTAACAGTGAATTCGTCAGTATAATCGACATTCAGTGCAGCTTTCATTACTGAAGGGTACTTGTGGTTTGCCACACTGAATATACCAGTAGAAAAAACATTTATTGCCTTTTGCATTACTGAAGGGTTCTTGTAGTTTGCCACAGTGAAGTTGTCAGTAGAATCGACATTCATTGCCTTTTTCATTATTGAAGGGTCCTTGTGGTTTGCAGCAATGAAAATACCAGTAGAATCGACATTCAGTGCCTTTTTCATTTCTAAAGCGTCCTTGTGTTTTTCCAAATTGAATTTGACAGTAGAATCGACATTCAGTGCCTTTTTCATTACTGAAGGGTCCTTGTGGTTTACAGCAATGAATATACCAGTAGAATCGACATTTAGTGCCTTTTTTCATTACTGAAGGGTCCTTGTGATTTGCCACAGTTAATTTGACAGTATAATCGGCATGCAGTGCTTTTTTCATTACTGAAGGGTCCTTGAGTTTTGCCGCAGTGAATTTGTCAGAAGAATCGATATTCAGTGCCGTTTTCATTACTAAAGAGTCCTCGTGGTTTTCCACACTCAATTTGTCGGTAGAATCGACATTCAGTGCAGCTTTCATTACTGAGAGGTCCTTGTGGATTGCCACAATGAATATACGAGTAAAATCGACATTCAGTGCCTTTTTCATTACTGAAGGGTCCTTGTGGTTTGCCGCAATGAATATACCAGTAGAATCGAAATTCAGTTCCTTTTTCATTACTGAAGGGTCCTTGTGGTTTTCCGCAATGAATATACCAGTATAATCGACATTGAGTGCCTTTTTCATTACTGAAGGGTCCTTGTGGTTTGCAGCAATTAATATACCAGTAGAATTGACATTCTGTTCCTTTTTCATTACTGAAGGGTTCTTGTGGTTTGCAGCAATGAATATACCAATAGAATCGACATTTGGTGCCATTTTCATTACTGAAGGGTCCTTGTGGTTTGCCGCAATGAATATACCAGTAGAATCGACATTCTGTGCCTTTTTCATTACTGAAGGGTCCTTGTGGTTTGTCACAGTGAATTTGTTACTATAATCGACATTCAGTGCTTTTTCCATTACTAAACAGTCCTTCTGTTTTGCCACAGTGAATTTGTCAGTAGAATCGTCATTAGTGCCTTTTCCATTACTGAAGTGTCCTTGTGGTTTCAACAGTGAATATACTAGTAGAATCAACATTCAGTGCCTTTTTCATTACTAAAGAGTCCTTGTGGTTTTCCGCAGTGAATGTGTCAGTAGAATCGACATTCAGTGCAGTTATCATTACTGAGGGGTCGTTGTGGTTTGCCACAATGAATATACCAGTAGAATCGACATTCAGTGCCTTTTTCATTACTGAAGGGTCCTTCCGTTTTGCCACAGTGAATTTGTAAGTAGAATCGACATTAGTTCCTTTTTCATTACTGAAGGGTCCTTGTGGTTTCAACAGTGAATATACTAGTAGAATCGACATTCAGTGCCTTTTTCATTACTAAAGAGTCCTTGTGGTTTTCCGCAGTGAATTTGTCAGTAAAATCGACATTCAGTGTAGCTTTCATTACTGAGGGGTCCTTGTGGTTTCCCATAATGAACATACCAGTAAAATCGACATTCAGTGCCTTTTTCATTACTGAAGGGTTCTTGTGGTTTACCACAATGTATATACCAGTATAATCGACATTCAGTGCCTTTTTCATTACTGTAGGGTCCTTGTGGATTCAACAGTGAATTTGTCAGTATAATCGACATTCAGTGCAGCTTTCATTACTGAGGGTCCTTGTGGTTTGCCATAATGAACATACCAGTTGAATCGACATTTATTGCCCATTTCATTTCTGAAGGGTTCTTGTGGTTTACCACAATGAATATACCAGTATAATCGACATTCAGTGCCTTTTTAATTACTGAAGGGTCCTTGTGGTTTGCTACAGTGAATATACCCGTAGAATCGACATGTAATGCAGCTTTTATTACTTAGGTGTTCTTGTGGTTTGCCACAGTGAATTTACCTGAAGAATCGACATTCAATGCCGCTTTTATTACTGTGGGATTCTTGCGCTTTGCTACAGTGAATTAACCGTTGGGGTCGAAATGCACTTTTTATTTTTGATGGCTCCTTGTGCTTAGCCACAGTACAATTGCCAGCAGATTCAAGATTTCTTGCCGTTTTCATTTCTAAGTGGTCCTTGTGTAAAACAATTGTTCAATTTGAGCTATTTCTCCATTTGCCACACAACTTTTAAATATCGTCTGCTGCAGAGGCCCCATACAGCGTCTATATGTGGTAAAGGGTAAATTAAATGCAGAAAGGCGTCCCATGGACCGTTGGTTGGTGATCAAGATGATAATAAAATGTGTTTTTGTTTAGCAGCTCTATTCGTAAATAAATCTTAGCCTTAAACCTGTACGCAGTAGCTGCTTATCGAGAACAAAGATATTTTTAAGGCATCTGTAGCAGACGACATCTGAAACAGGTTGACAAAAGAGATATATTGAACGTAATTATGACCAGGGAAAGGACCCGAGAGTGATTTATTTCAGCGTATTAATTTTCACCTCATTTCAGCTTAACTCTGTAAGCAACGAATTTCATAAAGAAGACTATTCCATGTTCAATATCGGAGGATAGCATTTTTCATGTATCAAATGTTTAAGACTGTTTTCATAACTAAAATCTAAGAAAACGGACTGTGGAAATGTTGATTTAATTAAGTTCTCCATATATAATCAGAGCGCCGGAGGCACTGTAGTGGCGATCGTGTAGACAATCCTGCAAATTAAAAAGCAGTATCTCGGAGTACATGTATCCACATGCAGATATTAAAATCAACAGGACCAATGTCATCCTAATAATATCACCTTCTAACACCTTAGTGATGACATAGTAGTTAATGGGTCCAGAAAACGTAAATGAAATGAAAGCTGTTGATTCTTACCAGCAAAGTGTCTCAACAAACCCCTAAACTGTTGACAATGTCCGGGCCGGAAAAGTCAGTCCTAGCAAACAGTATTCATTTTGGTCTTTGACCTCTACGAGTGACCTTAACATTTGAGGTACAGGCCTGAATTTTGTGCACGACACACCACTTCATCACTTTTGTGCCAATTTTCTTAGAAATAATATTATGCATGGTTAATATGCGGGTCGGACAGACATATTCATGGACGCACAGACACACTCAACGAATCGCCATTGTGGCAGCTATATTTCAAGCTCACCAAACAAGTGATTTCAGACAGTAAAATGGTTATCAACAGTCAATAAACAACAGGCTATTAAACAACCCTTTCCAACAATCAACAAATGTTCAAAGGAAGAGCTGCTCATATTGATAAATTTATTATAGCATTATATTCTATAATGTGTTTCCTGGCTTTCTCACAGCAGTACTGACTACTCCAAAAAACATTTTTTCCGAGCAACTGGCTGCTTTACCACAAAGACTGTTAGCCCATTGGTTGAAGACGAATGCTGCTTGTCACAGTGAAATTGTCAAACGTCGGAAATAATGTTGGCCGTGCAAGGGTTCGAACTTACAACCCCTTGGTTGGGTTAGGAGTGCTCCAGTTAGAGATCAGACAAATACTATCAAGCTAAATTTCACTAATTAAGGGGATATAGCTTTGGCATAACTGGAGAAAGTTGACTTGAAAGTGAGTCTGTCCCTGAAATTATTCTCATATACGGTCAAACCTGACGCATCTACAGCAGACGACTTTTGGAAAAAATAAATAAACATGATCATGACCAGGAAACGGACCCGAGATGGACACATATCAGCATTCCAATAAAATGATCATTACTAGAACATAACCACGGCATCACGGATGTAACCCTTTCCCACATACAGATGCCTGCTGACACCTTTGCAGAAGACGACAATTATAATCAATGTGACGAAAGATGAAATTGCTCAAAACGAGCATTTTCTCCTTTTGCCTCAACATTTCGACTGGATTAGGTAACAATGTTTTCATTTTCTGTTTCACACCCGTCTGCTATAGACACGTCAGTTGTGGAAGTATAATGGAAAGGGACAAACCACATCCGCCTGCCAAGGACATAACATATTATGTAACCCAATCTCTATGTAATTTCATCTATCTGTTATGTTCGACTTTTCACGGGGCTAAACACACATGAGCCGTGTCTAGCGATTTTGGCTCCTAATGTATCTGCACAGTCTCACTAGTGTCTTCACTTTTGGCCAAAATGTAATACTGTTTATACATTAAACCTTTTCCACATACAACAAAACTGTAGCGGACGACTTTGAAAGCATGTGGTGAAAACATTTGAAAATCTCTTTCTATAAACGATTAGTTTTAGAATACAGTTGTAAACATTGTGGCAAACAGTTTTCAAAAGTCGTTTACTAAAGAGGCTTCAGATTAATCGGAAGAATGAATCCGAGTCGAACTGTCAATAAGGCCGCAAGTCGCCTGACGCGGTTCATATTAAAGTAGAAATAGACTGCGTGTGCCTAGGCATGAGAAAATATGTAATACATTATAATTATAACTGTGACGTTCGGTAATCAGGATCATCTTTAGAAACGTCTCGTCAATTTAGCGTCGAGTCCGTCGATTGTCTGTTTTGAACATGAACTGTCTGATCGACATGTGCGTCTTCACAGGCTAATCTGAAACTTAGTTGAGGATCGATGTGTTTTCGTCAGGATGGAGTCAGTTGAAGGTCTTGTGCATTATATCCGCTTTAAAATAATTTTACGTATTAAACCTTTATCATTGTTCGTAAAAACTGTAGTTGTTTACGAAGAAACATGAGAATGACAAATATGAACTGTCTGAACGTACTGTGCGTCGACACATATCTAAGCCTTTGTTAAGCACCGAGATGTTTTTGTTGGATTGGCCTTGGGGGCGTATTAAACCTGTATCATTATACGTATTAACTGTAGTTCTTTTCGTAGAAAACGTTTATTTAAAGAAGGTTCGTTGAAAAGAAAAATAGTCGTTTCCGAAACACGAGATAAAGTTAAGAAAATAACATACCCAGATATTTTCTTTTTTCTTAGAAGCAATTCGTTCTTTTTGTACGGTATTCATTGGTTTCTAGGTAAATATGTAAGTACTTCTCGTTTTATTACATAGGACTGATTTGACTTCAAGAGTGTTTGCAATAGACGACTTTTTAAGTTTGAGAAACAGTTGGAGGTTGGGGAGAGAGGAGATATTGCTTGAATTGAACATTTCCTACATTTGCAAATGTATTTTCTCCAAATGTATGAAACGTGTGTCTTGCCGACAATATTTTCTATAATTCATCATTCAGAAGTTTCAGACGTGTCAAACGTTTGTAAAAACAGAATAAAAAGAAAAAATATCATCACGCTAAATTTGAACAAATAATAAAACCCTACTTGATACAAATCTCCTGATAAGCTTTGCACGTTTTGTGCAAATATTTAACAATTAAAAACATTTTAACTTTTTCCCACATAAACTAATTAGCAGCAGACGACTTTGAAAACGTATTGCAAAATGTATGTAATTACACAAAAAACACAAAGACAACCCCCAATTGAATATAACTGAACAAATAGTGGCAAAAAAAGAAATTGTTCATCATAAGTTTCTCCTTTTGCCATAATGTTTTAAAAAATCATCTGTTGAACGAGCTGGGGTTCGAACTAAAAACCTCTGGATTGACAGTCTGCGTCGCAACCGACTGTGCTTCGGGGGATCGGCTTCAGATTGAAGTGTCGTAAAATGATTCTAAGTTCACGCTTTTATAGTTACATGTATTAGTCTTTTTCAAGCTGAATACCTTCAAGAATTCTTTCGTTGGGTCATTTCTCTGTATCTTTTTATGTTAAATATTTGTTTGCATATTCTTGCAAAAAGCTTATGATATTTCTTCTTTAACAACATGTTTTAACTGTTCTCTTCTGTGTGCTCACAGTTATAGGTTTCTACAGCTATCTGATATACGCGTATTTTATCGCAACAATCTACCGAAAACCATTCCTATTGTGCATTGTTTCTCGAGCTATCGAATGTTGAAGCGGCTTTTATTCGTAGTTCTTGCTTAAAATATTTATTCCATCTCTCTATCAGGATTTCTGTGAATGATTGTACCTTTTCGTCTATACTGTTTTCACTTTTTGCTACATTGTATAATATATCGATGTCTTTACTAAGATCATTTAAAAATTGGTCCTTGAATTCGTTGTACCATTTAAATGACACTTGAGATCTTAAAACCTCATCTTTTGTGATTGTTTTTGTTCTGATTGTATTTGATACCGGTGAATGATTTGAAAAATCATTATATTCGTGCACTTTGAAGTCTATAATGTTCTCAAAATTGTTTATCGGAGCTAGTACGTAATCAACGGTACTTTCTCCATTGTGGGTTGCAAACATCTATTGTGCACTGTACAAGTTCACCCGACCGTTCACTAAACATACATTCGTGGATAAACTCATATCAATTAAATAATTACCAAATCCGTTTACTCCACGGTCTACCGATGCTCGCTTACTTGACTTTGGGCATAAAAGTCGAAATATGTTAATTCATCGCTGTTTATGAAATCCAATTTGACCGACTCTGCTATTCAGGTCTCCAAGTAAATGCTATCAAAAGCCTTCTTTAAATCAACAAAAGCGCAATACAACCTGGCTTTATTAGTTTAAACATGCTGGATAATGGAATTTAAAACGAAAATAGCATCTGTTGTAGAACGTCCTTTCCTAAAACCAAACTGAGCATCACTAATAATATCATTAGTTACGACCCAGTCACTTATGCCTTTATTTAATATACCCGTAAACACTTTGGAAAAACAACTGACTAGGGTTATACCTCGGTAATTATTAACATCATTCGGGTCATTTCTCTTGAAAATCGGTATGCCATTTCCTTCACACCAATTATCGGGAAAATGATCAGAATTCAAAATACAATTGAATATAGCTACTAAATATGAGGACAAGATATCTATTGATTCGATAAAATATTCATCTAGCAAGCTGTCACTATCATGTGATTAATTTTTCTTTAATTGACTTACTACCTGCTCAATTTCTGCACATATTATGGGCTTATCCAATTCTTCAAAGCTGCTTTGGGTAGAATCAATATCATAATCTGCTCTAAATTCGTCGGCAGTAGGGTTCTGTGTTTGCCCCAAACTTTCATTTAGAGTAGAAAAATATTTGAAAAAATCTTATAAAGGCTAATGTCTTAAGGGTGGATGTCTTTGATACAAGTAGGAAAGAGTCTATATGTTTGAAATGGTTAAAGGTATATGTCTTTGATATAAGTAGGAAAGCCTCTATATGTGGGAAAGGTTAATAGGTATATCTTTGATACCAGTAGGAAAGCATTTATATAGGGAAAGGGTTAAAGGTATAATTATTTGATACCAGTAGGAAAGCGTCTATATGTGGGAAAGGGTTAAAGGTGGATGTCTTTGATACCAGTAGGAAAAGGGCTTTATGTAGGAAAGGGTTAAAAGTAGAAGTCTTTGATACCAGTAGGAAAGCGTCTATATGTAGGAAAGGGTAAAAGGTAGAAGTATTTGATACCAGTATGAAAGCGTCTATATGTAGGAAAGGGTTAAAGGTGAATGTCTTTGATACCAGTAGGAAAGCGTCTATATATGGGAAAGAGCTAAAGGTAGATCTCTGTGATACCAAAAGTAAAGCTTCTATATGTAGGAAAGTGTTGGAGGTAAAAGTCTTGATACCAGTAGGAAAGCGTCTATATGTAGGAAAGGGTTAAAGGTAGAAGTCTTTGATACCAGTAGGAAAGCGTCTATATGTGAGAAAGGGTTAAAGGTATATGTCTTTCATACCAGTAGGAAAGCGTCTATATGTGGGAAAGGGTTAAAGGTAGAAGTATTTGATAACAGTAGGAAAGCGTCTATATGTGAGAAAGGGTTATGTCTTTTATACCCAAGGAAAGCGTCTATATGAGGGAATGGGTTAAAGATGGATGTCTTTGATACCAGTAGGACAGTTTCTATATGTAGGAAAGGGTTAAAGGTGGATGTCTTTGATACCAGTAGGAACGCGTTTATATGTTGGAACGGGCTAAAGGTTGATCTCTATGATACCAGTAGGAAAGCTTCTACATGTAGGAAAGTGTTAAAGGTAGAAGTCTTTGATACCGGTAGGAAAGCGTCTATATGTAGGGAAGGGTTAAAGGTAGAAGTATTTGATACCAGTAGGAAATATTATATATGTAGGAAAGTGTTAAAGGTAGAAGTCTTTGATACCAGTAGGAAAGAGTATATACGTAGGAAAGGGTTAAAGGTAGAAGTCTTTGATACCAATTGGAAAGCGTCTATAGGTGTGAAAGGGATAACGGTATATGCCTTTCATACTAGTAGGAAAGCTTCTATACGTAGGACAGGGTTAAAGGTGGATGTCTTTGATACCAGTAGGAAAGCGTCTATAAGTAGGAAAGAGTTACAGGTATATGTCTTTGATACCAGTAAGAAAGCGGCTATATGTAGGAAAGGGTTAAATGTGAATGTCTTTGATACCAGTAGGAAAGCGTCTAAATGTAGGAAGGGGTTAAAGGTAGAAGTATTTGATACCAGTAGGAAAGCGTCTATATGTAGGAAAGGGTAAAAGGTGGATGTCTTTGATACCAGTAGGAAAGCGTCTAAATGTAGGAAAGTGTTAAATGTAGAAGTCGTTGATACCAGTAGGAAAGCGTCTATACGTAGAAAAGGGTTAAATGTAGAAGTGTTTGATGCCAGTAGGAAAGCGTCTATATGTGGGAAAGGGCTAACGGTATATGTCTTTGATACCAGTAGGAAAGCGTCTAAATGTAGGAAAGGGTAAAAGGTGGATGTCTTTGATACCTGTAGGAAAGCGTCTAAATGTAGGAAGTGAAAGCGTCTATATGTAGAAAGGGATAAAAGGTGGATGTCTTTGATACCAGTAGGAACGCGTCTATATGTGGGAAAGGGTTAAAGTTGGATGTCTTTGATACCAGTAGGAAAGCGTCTATAAGTAAGAAGGGGTTAAAGGTTCATGTCTTTGATACCAGAAGGAAAGCGTCACTATGTAGGAAAGGGTTAAAGGTAGAAATCTTTGATACCAGTAGGTAAGCGTCTATATGTGGGAAAGGGTTAAAGGTAGAAGTCTTTGATACCAGTAGGAAAGCGTATATATGTAGGAAAGGGTTAAATGTGAATGTCTTTGATACCACTAGGAAAGCGTCTATATGTGGGAAAGGGTTTAAGGTAGGTGTCTTTGATACCAGTAGGAAAGCGTCTATATATCGGAAAGGGTTAAAGGTAAAAGTATTTTATACCAGTAGGAAAGCGTCTATATAAAGAAAGGCGTTAAAGATGGATGTCTTTGATACCAGTAGGAAAACGTCTATAAGTAAGAAGGGGTTAAAGGTTCATGTCTTTGATACCAGAAGGAAAGCGTCACTATGTAGGAAAGGGTTAAAGGTAGAAATCTTTGATACCAGTAGGTAAGCGTCTATATGTGGGAAAGGGTTAAAGGTAGAAGTCTTTGATACCAGTAGGAAAGCGTATATATGTAGGAAAGGGTTAAATGTGGATGTCTTTGATACCACTAGGAAAGCGTCTATATGTGGGAAAGGGTTTAAGGTAGGTGTCTTTGATACCAGTAGGAAAGCGTCTATATATCGGAAAGGGTTAAAAGTAAAAGTATTTTATACCAGTAGGAAAGCGTCTATATAAAGAAAGGCGTTAAAGATGGATGTCTTTGATACCAGTAGGAAAACGTCTTTATAAATGTAGGAAAGGGTAAATGGTATATGTCTTTGATACCAGTAGGAAAACGTCTTCATGTAGGAAAGAGTAAAAGGTTGATGTCTTTGATACAAGTAGGAAAGTGTCTATATGTAGGAAAGGGTTAGAGGTGGATGTCTTTGATACCAGTAGGAAAGCGTCAATATGTAGGAAAGGGTAAAAGGTAGAAGTCTTTGATACCAGTAGGAAAGCATTTATATATAGGAAAGGGTCAAAGGTGAATGTCTTTGATACCAGTAGGAAAGCGTCAATATGTAGGAAGTCTTTGATACCAGTAGGAAAGCGTCTATATGTAGGAAAGGGTAAAAGGTAGAAGTCGTTGATACAATTAGGAAAGCGTCAATATGTAGGAAAGGGTAAAATGTAGAAGTCTGTGATACCAGTAGGAAAGCGTCTATATGTAGGAAGGGGTTAAAGGTAGAAGTCTTTGATACCAGAAGGAGTATACTTTGTTTGTTTACAAAGTGTTGTCAATTAGACACATTTGATGATCTAGTACATGTTGGTGGACAATGGCGACTGCTGAAACTGTGCTGATGATGTAGATTCCACACTTGCGCGGATTGATTGATTGATTGTTTGTAATTTACGCCGCCTTCAACTGTTGTTCAGTTATATCACGGGATAGAGAAAGAATTGAAAACAATATAGCAAAATCGTCAAAATGAAACCAGGTAAATGGTTAAATATTAAGTAATTGACCGTGTTCAATATGTACAAAAACAAGATGAAAGTGTCATACTCAATATAATTGATTGATTGGTATTTTACATCACTTTAAGCAATTGTTCAGTTAGATCACGGTACTTACTGGTTAAGTTACCAGTACTACTTGTTCATTTATCCTAACACCAGCCAGACAGTCGTAATGCTAAACCCCGCAATCCTGAGCGTCAAGAAGGGCAGCCATTACTACACTGTTTAGAGTATTTGATATGACCCGGTCTTGAATCGAACCCGCGACATCCCGCACCCGAGGCGGACGCTCTTTCAATACACCACCGTGGCGGTTTTACTGTGCGCGGAAGTAACATGGTTATCATGGTTATTAGTTAACCCTTTCCCTCATACGACAAATCTGCAGCAGATGACTTTGAACATAGTTTGTCAAAAAGTAGAAAATCTCTATAATTGAATGGATAACCTATAACTAAAAGTTGAACACATTGTGTCAAAAGGAAAAATTGCTCGTTCTGAGCAATTTTTCTTTTGTCACTATGTTTTCAAAAAGCCGTCTGCTGCAGAGGCGTCAGAAAGCGTCTATATGAGGGAAAGGGTTAAAGACCTGACTCGGCTTATGGACTGATCAACACTTCCGTGTGAGAAATCATGAATATTTATGAAAATAATGTATCTACTGTTGACAGAATATAAACACTAACTACGTCGTGAATATTTGTAAATTAAGCGTAGAGCCCGTCGATTTTCTCTTTTGAACGTGAACTGTCTGATCGAACTGTGCCTTTTCACAGGCTGATTTGAACCTTTGTTGAGGATCGATGTGCTTTCTTTAGGATGGAGTGTTTTGACGGTGTTGTGCATTATATGCACTTTTAAATAAATAAGCCTTTGTTAAGCACCGAAATGTTTTCAATGGGTTGGCCTTGGGGGGCGTATTACACCTGTATTATTTTTTCTACTAACTGGAGATCTTTTCATAGAAAATGTTTATTTTATTTATGTTCATTGAAAAGAAAAATATTTTAACTTTTTCCCACTTACAACTAATCAGTAGCAGACGACCTTGAAAACATGGCAAAATGTATGTAATTCAAAAAAACAAAGACAACCCCGTATTGAATATAATTGAAGAAATAGTGACAAAAGAAGAAATTGTTCATCATGAGCATTTCTCCTTTTGCCACAATGTTTAAAAAAAATCATCTGCTGCAGAGGCGTCAAAAAAGGTATATAAGTAAAGATTGTGCTTATCATAGTGTCACTACTATTGAAAGGTCCAGTCATTTCTGTCTTATTCGAACCTTCGACCTGCCACTCCCGAATCGAATGTCTTAACCAGTAGATAATCGAATCGGAAAGAGGGAAAGGGTTATGTGAAAACATTATGCAACCGGAGGTTACATGATGGTGGATCTTACAAACCTCTTTTCAGCCCGCCATTTTCCTAACGTCCTTGACATTTTACATTTGGTGTAAAATCCCACCCGCCTGCCAAGGACATAAACACATTATAGTGTAACCCAATCTCTATGATATGTCATCTACCTGCTATGGCCGACTTTTCAGGGATCTAAACACACATGCGCCGTGTCTAGCGATGTTGACTCTTAATGCATCTGCACAGTCTCACCACTATCTTCACCTTTGGCCAAAATGTTATATACACATTAAACCTTTTTGATCGAACTGTGCGTCTTCACAGGCTGATTTGAACCTTTGTTGAGGATCGATGTGCTTTCTTTAGGATGGAGTGTTTTGACGGTGTTGTGCATTATATCAAATAATTAAGCTTTTGTTAAGCACCGAAATGATATCAATCGGTTGGCCTTGGTGGCGTATTAAACCCGTATTATTATTTGTATTAACTGGGGATCTTTTCGTAGAAAACGTTTATTTTAGGTAGGTTCATTGAATAGAAAAATATTTTATCTTTTTCCCACTTACAACTCATCAGCAGCAGACGAATGGCGGACATTAGCCCATGCGGACATTATCCTCTTCGTAGGAAAGTGCATAGGAGGGCAATAGCCCCTTCACATGCGGCGTTAATCGCTTCACCTAATTGATGAACGCGGACATTATCCCCTTCACCAAATTGATGAAAGCGGACATTATACCCTTCGTATACGGACATTATCCCTTCACAGGATTGCTAAAAGCGGACATTATCCCTTTCGATATTAATAAAGAACATCTTTTTAATCTGCACTGGATTAACCCTTTTCCTTTCCCACATCCCCGATACCTAAGATGACATTGACTACATCAAGGCAATAGTATGGAAAGTCCCTACTCTAATTAGTGACAAAAGTAGAACAGTTTGTGAGTAAAGGAGATATTGCTAGTTTTAGCAATAACTCCTTCTGTCTCAATATTTTCTTAAATCCTCTGCTGAAAGCATTTTGAGGTTTTTTTCTCGCAAAGAACATTATCGAATGGTAAAGACAAAAACATGAGAGAGAACAACAACATCTACTCACATTTTAACAATATACTTTATTTTCAAATAATATATCTATAGGTGCTACCTATTTATGAAAAAAAAACGTGAGATGATTGTAAACAAAACTTTGGCCATAACAAACGCGATGTTCGTTAAAAAAAAATTACATGATCACAAAATGTTCGGAATTCATATTGCTGAAGTAATTGAACGGAAAATAATAAAGTATAGAGTAAAGGGAAACAACGTCGCTCGATTTGACAATATGCCAAAATGAAGTGTTACATGTATGGAAATGATATCACGTCGTTGTTTGGCTACGGTACATTAAAAATCATTGTTCTGTCGTCGAATTGCATTCGTCTTTTATTAAGAACGTGAAACAATATTTCGTTCACAGTTTCATTTATTTTTAAACATTTTTGTACACAAGTTAGATCACACGAAAATAACACAGCACTTTTATGACCCTATTAAAAATGTCGATTTAGAATTTTGATAAAAATATTAACTTGACGACAACGATATTCAGTCAATATGTTACGTCTGACCGACCGCTTTTTTTACATAAACAAAATGGCGACTCCCATGGATTTCAGCCTGTTTTATTTCAGAAAGATTCATGGGTATGAAAAAAAAAGCTCACACCTGTTACATTTGAACGAAAAAACCCATTTATGGTTTTTTTCCGTATGAATTACAGATTGAGAAACAAGTATATTTCTTCGATCAAGCATAATAAATAGCACTTACTATAAAATAAACACACAGAAAGAACACAGCTAAAGCTATTTCACTTCATTTATCTATACATTAACACATTCTTAAGTTACTTCGTAAGTCTGATCAGGGTGAGTGTATTAAATTGAATTGAACAACCATAGTCTACTGTTAGAACCAATAGTGTTTAAGAATTGTTTAATGACCTTCTGTCTAGTAAAGGTAATTATAGGCAAACTGTTAAACACACACATTTCGGATTAAATATTTGAAATGAAAATCCAGTAATTGTTCAATTAAGAAAATATATAATTTGTTTATTATCGAGTAATTGAAGGCAAACTGTTGAAGGGGCTAATGTCCGCTATGTAAAGATACTTATGTCCGTTATCTCATAAATGATGAAGGGGATATTGTCCGCATGTGAAGGGGCTAATGTACGCTATGTGAAGGGGTCATATTATAAATGCTTAAAGTGTTCCAGACAAATCGTGCACATGTTGAAGCTATCACAGTCACGAACGTATCTATATCCCTGTCACAATGTGTTTTCATTGACGCCAGGTGCAGTGACTGCTGTGTTTTTTCGACGTGTTTGACAGTATTTAACCCTTTCTCCAATATATACGCTTTCTGACGCCTCTGCAGCTTTTTGAAAACATGGAGACAAAATAAAAAAGTGCTCAAAACCAGCAATTTCACCTTTTGTCACCATGTGTTCAACTCTATGCAATTAATGAACTTTCATTTAAAGGGAGTTCCCAAATGTTTTCAGGTATGTTTTCAAAGTCGTCTGCTGCAGATTCGTGGTATGAGGGAAAGGGTTAAGCTATATATCAGGGTGTTTCTGAGTAATTTACAGGTTCTTCCTTTAGTAATCCTGACACAAACGCATCAGTCGTAATGCTAATTCACAAAATCTGGGCACCAAGTAGAGAACCCGTTAATACCATTTTAAGAGTCTTTGGTACTAGTAAGTCCAGACCGGGGATCGAACCCTTGTCTCCAGCTCTCATTACGGAAGCTCGAACCAGTTAACCACAGTTCACTTGTAAAACAGAAGAAAACGTGCAGCGTCTGGCAAAAGGGGGTCTTGTTACATCTCCATTCTGTCATCAAATAAACGCGTAAAGTATTGAAACATATTGGGTTGTATCACTACGTTTTCGCCAGATCTGTAGTGTTAAACTAAAGGGAGTATTTGTCGGCATTAAGAAGCAAATTAGTCGGTAAAGGGAGTAAGAGTCGGAGTGAACAAAAAGTCGGTAAAGAGTATATAGTCGGTAAAGAGCATTTAGTCGGTTTGAGTTAAAACTCGGGAGCATAATCCTCGATGACGTATCATTTCCTCGATATCATATGGCAACGGTATACTGTGCCTTCCGAGACGGGTGGTGATCGAGTTTAAAAGAGCGGGATTCGACAGGCGCGGTTTCCTATAAAACAAGGGAGAAGACTGATGCGAGTAAACAATTAAATGTAATGCGTTTATTACGACCCTTTAAGAACTATTAATAATATATTACTAATTCAGACCTTTAATACGCTTTTAACATTATTTGGACTCATCCGAAACCGAATTTAATTAAATCAGACATAATATGTTTTAAGTTGTATTCATTTCAGTGTATGAAGAAAGATTAATGATGAGAAGAAACGAACATATTAAACAAGTATTACTTTAAAGAAAAAAATCCAGCAGCTTATGCTGGACCAAAAAAATTACTAAATGCGTTAAATCGGAAGTATCCAGGCGTGTTTACTATTAAGTATGTACGACAATGGTTGGGCAATCAAGATTCATACACTTTACAGAAGCCGGTTCGTTATCGTTTCAAGACGGCGAATGTTCGTGTAACTTCTATTAATGAAGAATGGGACATATATTTGCTTTCAATTGCCAATTTGGCGGATGAAAATGATAGCATACATTTTCTTTTATTTGCAGTCGATATCTTGTCGAGAAGAGCACGGCCAGTGTTGTTTAGGAAGCATTAAAAGTATATTACGAGAGCCAAAACCAAAACAAGTACGAGCTGATCGTGGATCAGAATGTGTTAACCGTTGGTTTAAACATATGGCTCAATGCTCGTCATGCCATAAACAGGGGAGACAATGTACCACTGTATAAGCCGTACTAATTATTGATTAATTCGACTGTTATCTGCTCTTGTTATCATTTTGCTAATTAACGGAAATTACCGGATATTTACGTAATATTCGGTTTGTATACATCGATAGTGATGCCGGAGGGCAGTGAAGACATACACAGGGTACTTCATTGTCCGGTTACATGGGGATTATAGGGTAATAAAACTCGGGTTTTAAGATTTCGATATTTTTTAATAAATTTATCGAACTCCGATGCTAATCAGAAAGAAGATTCTTGAAACACAATTTGTTCAACTTTATTCAATTGTTATAAAGTTTTCATATGCTTGTTTTTTTAATATATATATTTTTTAGATCAACTGAACTGAATTATGGGTGTTTTTTCAATGGTAAAATGACTTCAATTGAACAACTGCCTATAAATCAATAACGATGAACGGCTGGAGTTTTGCAGACTTTTTATAATTAAAGACTTATTAGGTCTTTGTTATAATTAAAGAACATTCACAACTTCGTAGGCAATCGAAATGTAATTGATGATTATGTTAAGTTGGCTCCTGTTTGTTTTTGTTATGCCTCACAATTGTTTACTATAGCATCAACTTCAATTTTTAAAGTGCTGTTAATTAATCCTTTTCAATATACAACAACTCTGCAACAGACGACTTTGGAAACGCATAGCCGAATAAAATGATTAAATTTCTTTAAATTATAGTATAATAATAGAATATATTTTAAAATATAACGGCAATAGAATACATTGCGCAAAGTAAGACCAATTTCTCCTTTGCGCATATTATTTTCAAAAGTCGTCTGCTGCACATCCATCAATAAAAAGACGGTTTTCAAATGCATTATAGATATGCAGGATGCGGGTAAATGCTTAAATATATGGGAATATGTGTTTAAGTCCCATTATCGTAAAATCTGAAAATAATTCGGAGACATGAGTCTTATATAAATAAAACTTAAATAAGGTAACAAACTAGGCATATATATACTTAAATATGTTTTATTATGAAGTATACTTAGTTAAGATTCTTATACAGCCTTATTTATTTAGTGCGGGGAATGACTATTTCGATTTACTTATTGCCAGTCATTTTTTTTCATGCAGTGGATCAGTTCAACGAATTTTTATATGTTGCGCAATGTGGTAGATACTCCTAGTCTTTTTAATTTGAGTTTAAGGTCAGAGAAAGCTTAATTCATTCGGGCATTTCCGAGAACTGTCCGGATCATCTTGCACTCCGCAGGCTTAGCATTCCATTAATTGAATCCCGTTGCGGGTACCTTCTTTTGTTTCTTGTAATACTAGGTATATATTCGAGTTCCATTTAACTCTTTCAGCGCCGAAATGTTTAAAGTGGACTCTTCCTTGTTGGAAATCGGGCAACTCCATTTCGCATGTAATAACAGTTTAGACTATTTTGATAACTGAATGGCAAACAATGCTGATTTCAGGTGAGACAGATCGTTACGAGCTGACTCACCTGAATCAGTATTGTTTGCAAAACCCTCCATTTTGCCTTTGAACAACAATCGAAGAATCATAAGTCACATAATTAATCAGAGACATATTTATTTCTGAATTAAGTTATCAGGAAATGTAAATCGTCGGAATCGAGAAAGCTTACCTGTGGCGCAGATGTAATATCTACATTATCGGTAAATTTTCTTAATCGTGTTGAAAAATATAGACTGTGTACAATTAGACACAATACACACACGACAAACTAATTAACATATGTCCCAGTATAAATATTCCGATAATACACGGTAAACATCGGGAGCTTTCGCTAGCAATCACGAAAACCTATATTTACGCTGAAAAGTTAGTAGTACTTTTATAAAATGTTAAAAAGGACCAAAATTGCATTACTTTATTATACTAAAATATATGTCAAATAAAAGGTAAATGTATTTTCTACATTATGCCGTAAGTGCCCTGTTAATCTTTTATTTCTAAAAAAAGATATTCACTGGAGAACGTGTAAAAAATAGCGGTAAAAGAGTGTTTTCGTAACGGTTTATATGTAATAAAAAGGGAAATAAGGGTGACTGTATTCAAAGTTAAAAAGGACCAAAATATCATTAATATAAAATAAATAAAAGAATATATTGATATTCAGGAGATATTTTTCTTGAAAACTTGATAAGTGCCTTTTAAAATTTTGCAAAATAAAATTGTTATTCGGTAAAAACTAAAAAGTTGCTCTATAACTCGATGTAATTTTAGTTATCGATTTTTGACAGTCGCAGATTCTCATAGTTGGATATTGAACCTCATGAAAGAAGAAGGAATTTACTTTTTTACAACGCAAAATCCCGAAAAGGTAAACTTCGTTGAACGTGTACAACGTACAATTAAAACTTCGCTTTAGAGAAAGAGGGACACATTCGATAGGTGCGGTTTCCGATCAAACAAAGGAGAAGACTGACGCGAGTAAAGTAATGCATTTATTATGACCCTTTAAAAACTAATAAGAATACATACACTTTCCTAATTTCCGATTACACGATTTGTTTGCGTACTTCTTATTTTTGTTCATAGCGAGAATTTCATAGACACGGATACCGTTCTAGTCACGATGGAGATCCAATAGAGGGTACGTTCTATGCCAGCGAGTTACAGAAGGTAAACAATAGCAGAAACGACCTGTTTAAAGTAGGAACAGTTTTGAAACGTCGCAAAAGAAATGGAGTATCTGAAGAACTTGTGAAATGGCTAGGTTATCCGGAAAAATTCAACAGTTGGATCAAAGAGGAGACATTGCAAAATGTAGTTAAATAGGAGGTACTCTTGGAAAATCATTTATTTAGCACTGTGGAGTTGGAGCGTTAACATCGTAAACATGTGGCATCAGTGTCATATTTGTAACAGGACCTATGTTTGGGCACACGACCTGAAGAGTCATTTAAAAACAAAACATCTTGAACGACAATCAAAAGAAATGCCCTTGCAGCAGCAGCAGCAAGATTCAGTCTTCAAGCAGCAGAAGCAAAACTCCGTCTTTAAGCACCAGCAGAAGCAAGAATCAACCTTCCAACAGCAGCATCAGCAGCAGCAAGAATCAGCCTTCCAGCAGCAGCAGCGAGATTCCGTATTCCAGCAGCAGCAGCGAGATTCCGTTTTCCAGCAGCAGCAGCGAAACTCCGTCTTCAAGCAGCAGCAGCAAGAATTAGCATTCCAGCAGCAGCAAAAGTTGAGCCTACCAGTTAGACAGCGACAGGATTTCATATTTCATCATCCTTTAACATGCATCGTATCAGGTCCAACAGGCTGTGGTTAGTGTACATTTAATCTCCCTTTTTTTAGGTACTAGATTAATATGTACTTAATAGTGAATACACATGTTTTTATTTAGTTTTATTGGTTGGAAAAATGTGTCATTTTTTTCAATGTAAAAAAGTGGTTGTAATACGAAACATTGCATTTTTTATTTCCATATGAATTGAACCGTTTATATATATATATATTATTTTTACAGGAACTACTTATTTTTTGACAAGACTTATGCAAAGGGCTCAAGACAAAATTAAACCGTCTCCACATAGAATCATTTGGTTGTACAAACGATGGCAGCCATTATATTATGAGATCCTAAAAACTGTCATTCCTAAAGCAGAATTCATGAAAGGAGTTCCTCTAATAATCGCGCCGTGAATAATGTGATTGTTTTGGATGACATGGCAGTAGAGGCAGCTAAAGATCCACGAGTAACTGATTTGTTCACCGAAGGCTACCACAGAAACTTGTCTGTGATAGCTCTTAATCAGAATTTATATTTTAGTAAAGATCCAACCCAGCGTAAACATTGTCATTACTTGGTACTCTTCAATAACCCGGTGGATAAACAACCAATCATGACCCTTTGCCAGACAAATGTATCCTACAAACTATTAAGAGTTTTTAAGGCACTTTGAAGAAGCTGTGTGTCGACCTTTTGGGTACTTGTTGGCGGATTTAAAACCTTTAACACCAGAATCGGGACATATGCGCACTGAATCCATGCCAAGTAAACGTATGAAGTACACGTGTAATGAGTCGGATAACGATGAAAGTGAGGAATTAATTGAGAAAGTGAAAATATTGAATGAGAAGAAGTGGCAGGCAAAAGTGTAGAAATATGAAAAGGAAGAATTGAGTTCAACAGCAGCAGAAGAAAAGGCAGATGCGAAGTGCTAGCCGTCTGTCACGGGAGCGAAACTGCGTCTTGATGACATGCGAGCTTTTATAGATCGATATGGAACACTTATTTCATACATTATGAAATTGAGTGATGGCTATATTCACACCAAAATAATGACGACCGTCAACGGTTTACTAAAACGTAATATGAGCCTGGAGCGTGCCTTTCAGTCAGTTTTTAGAAAATACAATCACTATTTCGAGGAATACATGGAAACTGAAAGTGAAAAAAGGGACGAAAATGACAGGGAAGATAGTGAGACCCATGACAATGAAGCTGATAGTGCTGATGAAACAGGTGATGAGGTGGAAATAATAGAATAGACTTTAAAAAATAAACCTTATTTTCATTGTTTAGATGGAGTTCTACATATACATTATTTGTATATAATACGTCAATAAAATGTAAATCAAACCCATTGTTGTTGTTGTTGTTTATCTTTCCAATTTTAATCTTTTTAAGTGACCATTCAAATTCATTTAATCCTGTATCTTCTGTCACATGAGAACGGTTTTTGTAACAAATCGTACTAGCATAAAATATTACGGAGCAGTAATATTGATTGATCTATAAAACCATTTAAGTACAACTCCATTTGTTTAGATTATGTGTACAGTGCAAGTTGCTGTGCAACAGTAACTCTGCTGGTAGCGGCGAAGAATGTCAATCCATCGACATTTAACAAAATTCATTGTGAAATGCGTCAGTTTGCGTTCACCACTAAGCTACCAATCTAAATAGTAGCCAGTTGTTTGGGAAAAGTGTTGTACTTATGTGGGAAAGCTAGGACACACATAGGTAAACTGGTCGCGTGATTTGACTAAAACAGTGTTGAAAACAACTCATATCCATCTTCCAATACAGTGCTAGTTTTTCTAGTCTTAGATCACTGCGCACAAACAACTTTCGTTAAAATCAAGCGACCATATATTTGTTGCCGTCATTTTAAGATGAGTTACACCATTGATGCATATTATTCATTAACGTTGCACCGTCTAACACACCGTGGCTCTATTTAGGAGAAAATGCAACAGCGGGCTGATTCGAAATACACAAGTTACAACTTAGATTAAGACAACATTTTGTTCGTAAAGCTAATACATTCATAGATGAATCCAAGTCAATGATTTTAGTATAAAGATATTTTCTATAAAAGTACAATTATTAAGATACAACTATGAAATAATCATACAGTTCTGTAATATAGAATATACATTCATAATATTTATTAACCCTGCATGTTAAATATGTAGAACATACATTCAAGAATGTCGCTAGTCACAATGACTTGTGTCAATCATCGGAAAGAATGAATGAACGAGCTTTAATTTGAACTCACAACCCCTATGCCCAATGGACTGATAGCCCTCGTCGTTACCGACTGATCTATCACGACTCGATAGGTATATAAATAAAATAGCATGTATTGCTTACATACTTTATTTGTATAAATATTTACAAAACATAAAAATCGCCTACAGAAAACGTTGTACACGTGAAACACTTAATTGTCCGTAATTACTATCCCTTTGAAGACATTGCGGGAAGGCAGGTGACATAACATCAACAATAAAGGCATCATTATTGTCCGTATTAATTGTATCAAAAACTTCGATGAAACTCTTGTGTAAGAACAACACAAAGTAAAGTCAGCACACGTTCGATTCGTTGCTTTGAATTTGAATGTTATTTAACAATATAGTTTTAGCGCGTCCATTTATCCAGTTTGAGATGTAAACACTGTTTTCTCTCGGAAATCTCCCGAACGAGTCCATCACTTCCATGTTTCCATTACTATCATCATAGATCGACAACCAATGAACTCCAATTTTGGAATAAATATCCGTATTAACGATTAAACCATAGAGACGATTGAATCCTTTTTGCGGAAGACGGTTCGCCGCAAACACTCCCACAACATGCCTATGTAAAATGGAGTCGCAGTTGAAACAGCACAACAGTTGACTTGTATTCATCATGATAACGTATCCCTCCTTGTTTATCTCGAAATAGCCTACGTCTTCACTGTAAACGATGCAACTCATCGGCTCTGAAAATATTCAAAATATAAGAATGCATTACATGTAAGTCATATAACCTTAAACAATTATAATATGAGTTGCTAACATGATATATTCATGCATTAATAACTATTCTGATTACACTATTTTGTTCATTAATATATAATAATGTCATATGAAATGTATATAGCATTCAATAATTACCTATTAAGGCCTTGGCGAACTGAACATCTAGTCTAACGTTGCCGTTCTTTAGTAAACTTATATATTCTCCATGATGCGAGAAAGTCGGTTCAATTTGAAAAGCAAAAAATGTACTGCCGCTGTTAAAATGTTCTCTGTCCAATGCATTGATTGCCTTCATCAAACCTTCATTTACCGCTTGACATCAAAGTAATACGCAATTCGACAATAGACGACGTTATGGATCCTATGATAATTACAATGACGAAAACAGTTTTGCGGACAAAAATCGCTTCCCTGTGTTGAGTGACTACAAAGGCGTAGATTAAACGAAATATTAACAGATGAGAGTAATAAGCGTTCGAAGCAGTAAACGAGAACCAAATGAACATAAAACACGAGTTAAGTTTTTCAACCTGGAACGCGACAAGTATAATGTCGAGTTCAACGTATTTGAGCGATCTCGACGAAACTAACGTAGATTTTTGTGGATTGAGTGAACATTGGCTGTACAGATATAACTTACATTTTCTAGACTCTATTAACAGTAAATACACCAAATATGCGATATTCGACCCTGATTTAGACACTGTTAGTAACCGCAGGGTTGGTAAAGACGGATTGTGTATTTTATGGAAAAAGTCATTATCAAACAGGGTTATACCTCTATCGCTAAACAGTAAAAACATAATTGGTTTACAATTTATGTGTAGTCCAGGGCGCTATTACTACATCTTTTAAGTGTATATACCTTGTAAAAACCACTCGGTGTATGAATATAAGTCGGCTATAGAAGATGTTGAACTATATTCACCTACATAGGGCAGGGTAACATAATTGTGATGGGAGAATTCAATACAGAACTACCAGGCTACACAGATAACGCGTCAACAGTTCTTGACGTCAGGAGTAAGCTATTGGGTCAGTCCCTCATATCATTAGACTTAGTCCCCGTGAATTGCCTCCCTTTATGTAAAGGCTCAAAATACAGCAATGTGCCGTACAATAGTGAAAGAGAAACTCTGATCGATTATATATTAATGCAATCAGTTGATATAACCAATGTAAGGAAATGTATGATTCACGAGGACCACTCTTTTAACGTGTCTACACATCGTCCAGTATCTTGTGTTATTGATTATCCAGTCAATGTCACAAGAAAATCAGTTAATCATGACAATAACTCCATTATCTGGAGGAATGTAAAACAGAAAAACATCTCAATATATACTGAATATCTTGATAAAAGTGAGTCTTTAAGTGCTCTTTCTGATGTTCAAATCTTAAGTTACGAAGATATTGACTGCATTTATGAAAATCTGGTTAGTCTTATAAAAGAAGCTAATTTGAAGTGTTTTCTTAAGTCGACATATAAACCTCATATAAAACCTTGAATGAAAACCTTTCCTGTTTACATAACAAGGTTAAAGATACGCGGAAACATTGGATAATTGAAAATAAACCATGCGCAGATCATGTGACTTATTTAGAGTATAAAGCGGCAAAACGCAAGTTTCGTAGGGCACATAGACAAAGTGTACAACAATATAACGATCACTTAAAGGAGAAAATTGATAAGACCGCGGAGGGCGATAGTTGCGCATTTTGGAAGTTAATTAATAAAAAACGAAAATCAAAGGCGCACCCAACATTTGAAATGATTTTTGAAGATAAACAATGTAATTCACCAGAAGAAATTAACTGCGGATGGATGAATCATTTTAAAGAACTATACTCCTGTGATGAAAATGATAATGTGGAAAATGCAGAAAGTGCCATATATGCAGTGAACAATGAGAATGATCGATGTTTGTCATGTAGTAATGATCTAGTTTTTAAAATAGAAGATGTTAAATCTGCATTGACATCTTGTAAAAAGAATAAGGCTTGTGGTTACGATCAAGTCTATTATGAAAACCTCATCTATGGTGGTACATTATTACTGCAGGTCCTAAGAAAACTATTCAATGCTATGAATGAATTTGCCTATTGTCCAGTAAATTTGAAAAGGGGTATAATCACTACTCTTTACAAGGGAGGAAACAAGAAGAAATATGACCCTAACTCATACCGCGCGATTTCACTCTGCTCCGCGATCCTAAAACTTTATGAAAAGGTTTTATTAAGTTATATGGGTAGTGAAATTGAACTGAATAGTTTACAAGGCGGATTCCAGAGACATTTAAGTTGCGCATTAACATCGTTCATGGTTCGTGAATCCATTTATAATGCCATTGAGAATAGTTCAAAACAAAGGTTATTGTGTATAATGAAAGACCCTTTGAATATAAACATAATCAGCGCAATTGGTCTCTAGGGGTGAACAGTGTTGATGTGGGAGATAGCTTTCTTCATTTAGGTATCATCAATGATAAAAACATGTCGCTTGATCAATCAGTGCAAGAGTGTTGTTTAAAATTTCGACAAACATATTTTAGTTTAAATGACTGTGGCATAAGTCGTGAATGCATGGATCCACTCTCCTTGAAGCGCATTTACGAAACGGTAGTTTTATCAAAAGCGCTTCATGGAAGTGAGCTGTGGAATTGCTTAAGTTCGACACATCTGCAAAACCTCAAACGTGCACATAAACAATGTATCAAGCATATTCAGAGAATGCCACGCTCAACACCGTCTGTTATAGCTATGAGTTGTCTAGCCATTATGCCATTAGAATGTTATATTGATAACAGGAAATTAATCCTTTTCAGCTATGTAGGTTAGATACAGAAAAACGTATTAAAAGTATGTTCACATTTATGCTTCAAACCTTCATGAACAGACCGAGTAAAATACGTGGGTTTATGCCGGATATATTCCGCATTTTATGTAAATATGGCCAGCGTCTTAATGGAATATCTGTCTCACTCAACTTTCTCATGCAGTGCCCCATGGAGGAAAATAGTGAAACAAACTGTGACACATACAGTGGAGAAAAAGATGTTTTCAAACATTGAAAGCAATCCTATTATCTGTAACTTTAAATATATTCACAGTGAATTTATACCATGTAACATATGGTACTTCAGTAGAATATATCGTAAACAACTGACATTTTGTTATACAGCAATACATGTTGTTTTTAGACTGTTTTCCAGAAAGTATGATATTTATTGTCCTCAGTGTAAGACAAATACTAATTGTGAAGTAACGCACTTGCTGCTTTTTTGTCCAGTTACTGAACGTATACGTGAAGAACTGTGGAAAACATTGTTATCAACATTGGGAAAAAGCAATTTCGTTATGCTTACAAGCATGTCTCCGCAAGAACAAATTCTGCAGCTATTAAATGGATGTTTGTGTTTCAAACTCAGTGATGAATCGAGAGTCGTGTGCTTCAAGCAGTGTATAAGATATGTCCATACTCTAGCTAAAAGCTCTTTGCATTCATGACCAATCTGTGAAAATATACTCATATATATATATTGTACATGCTGATATATGCATACTGTATTGTTTGATTTCACTACTGTTATTTTTCGTCACTTTTTTGTCACATGTCTATTTTATGTTTGTATTGTTTTGTCTTTCGTATAATTTGTATGTATGTAACACTCTCCGTTAATGGAGGCAATAAAGAACTACTACTACTATTTTGTTCATTAATATATAATAATGTCATATGAAATGTATATAGCATTCAATAATTACCTGTTAAGGCCTTGGCGAACTGAACATCTAGTCTAACGTTGCCGTTCTATAGTAAGCTTATATATTCTCCATGATGCGAGAAAGTCGGTTCAATTTGAAAAGCAAAAAGTGTACTGCCGCTGTTAAAATGTTCTCTGTCCAATGCATTGCCTTCATCAAACCTCCATTTACCGCTTGACATCAATACGTTGGTAAAGGCACGCATGGTAGCAGTTCCGTCATCAGCATTAAAATCCAATTTCAACGGGTTACCGCTAACAGCTAAACCGTCTAGATATAAAGCAATATGTCGAATGTTGCAGTGTTCAAAGTTAAAAGGGTTTGTAGTATAATCTGCATTCACTACTTTGCTCTTCACAAAGCCTATCACCACTTTATTAGGTCTCCTTCCTTGAAACATGTTCTCCCAGTGAAAAGATGTACTACCTATAGCGATACTTTGAGACCGACATTCCACTTTCGTAAAAGGATAAAGAGCATTTTGCTTTTCTAAGATCTGTGAATGACCGTACATTACGGCAGAATTGACTTTTATTTTCTTTACCAATATATATAAATATCTTCAATTTGAATTTTAAAGTCAGTACCGTTATCCTTTGCTAACAGAACAAAATTGGTGGAACTTCTATACAGCTTCACTTTAACATCAACTTGATTAATGAGATAACGATCCGTAGAGAACAAATCGTGGAAAATAGGTCCCTGTAAATCCAGAGTTTTGGATTTGGCGATTAAAGCCGCTCTCACATATAACCCATTATTCGAAGTGCTAGGATCTGTAACTCCTGGTGAATCCGCGTCATCCATCCGCCATACCTGCGTCTGCGGTCCCTAGACTAACCGAAATCGACCTGAAACCGAAATCGACCGAAGTCGACTTCAAATAATCGAAATCGACCTATAGTATTGTGGTTTTTGCTAAACAATGAAGTAGTAATAGCATACCTTAATGGGTTTTATTCAATAAAATATTAAAAAAATATGATTTTTAACGAAAATGACTTCTCAATGTCCAAAATAGGCCGTTAGAACGTTAACGTTGTCGTATGCGATTTGAAAATCTATGAAAGTTACTCCAATTCTCGCTAATCTCTCCTTATCGAAAGAATGCCAGTGCAGCCCTCACCAGGTAAGTAACAATTAAAACATGTTAAGTTATATATTTAAAATTGTTTTCAATTCAATAAATAAGTTAAAACGTTACCAACACTCGTCCTTGCGACTTCTCGCAAATTCTACTACTATCACGAATATCGGAAACATTGTGTAAAATGGAGCAGTCCTCCTTTCTCAAAATTGTTTTCAATTCAATAAACAAGTTAAAACGTTACCAACACTCGTCCCTCCGACTTTTCGCAAATTCTACTACTATCAAGAATATTGAAAACATTGTAAAAAATGGAGCAGTCCTCCTTTCTAAAAATTGTTTTCAATTCAATAAATGATTAAAACGTTTCCAAGACTCGTTCCTCCGACTTTTCGCAAATTCTACTACTATCACGAATATTGAAAACATTGTGAAAAATGGAGCAGTCCACTGTTCTCAAAATCGTTTTCAATTCAATAAATAAGTTAAAACGTTACCAAGACTCGTCCCTCCGACTTTTCGCAAATTCTACTACTATCACGAATATTGAAAACATTGTGAAAAATGGAGCAGTCCTCCTTTCTCAAAATTGTTTTCAATTCAATAAAAGATCTTGACATATGGGTCGGTATTTATGTAGTCCAAAATAGTATTACAGACTTGCATTAGAGAGCAGTAATAACAGACGTAATGCTTTACTACAACAAGCAAGAACATAAATGAAACTGGTCCAGACATACATGCCTGACTTACCCAGTCAGGAACATCCGTTATATATCTCTGCAGATAGAGACGATGAAGCTGTTTTGAACATGTATCATCCTGTTATGAATTTAGAATATACTCCATTAAAAACTGTAGGTGAGGGTAACTGTATGTATAGGGCAACGTCTTTGGCATTGTGTGGTATTGAAGATTTTCATGTGTATTTAAGGTTACTGACAAGTCTAGAGTTGATTTTAAACAAGTCATCTCACTCCACCAATTCGAAACACAATGACTTTATAAATGATGTCGGAGTAGTTACAAGTCCATATGACACATTAGTTTCAGATGCCATCAATGATACATCTTACACCAAAATGGCACATATATATGCATTAAGTGCAGCTTTGAAACAGCCAATATGGTCATACTTCCCACCTAAATTGAATATGGAACTTTCTGCAGCTTTCACACGGACTGTGAATGGTAGGCAGGTTTGGGCAAAATCAAAATCAAAGTCAAAAGTAAAACTAATGTTAATGTGGACATCAATGTTCGCACCAGTTATGCAAAATAAGTTCACTGCAAAACACTTCGTACCACTTGTGAAAAGCACAATGTGTGTTGACACATCAAATGTCAACGTAACTTCTCTTTCAGATTTTTCGTTCATTTCTGTCATGACGAACTTGCCGTTTGTAATTTATGTCACTGAATTACTGTCCAATAATAGAAGTCCAAATCCAATGCGATCTCCGCCTCAGTCTCAGAACGATTCATCAGATTCCGAGATTATCTCAGATCTTGGTCATTCTGATATTTGCTCCGAGACTGTTAGAGAAGACGTTATTGAGTGTGCAGCGGCAGTATATATAGATGATTGCATGGGATTTCAGTCTTCTCCAAATCCAATGCGAACGCCGCCTCAGTCTCAGAATAATTCATTAAATTCCGAAACTGTTGCAGAAGACGTTAGTCAGTCTCTCTCTATGACTTTTCCCCCATTGCGGAAATGCCGAAATCGCCGTCTAAACCTGATGAAAACAATGTTTGTAAAAGTAAATTGGCAGGTCCCACTGGTTCTGTGGTTAATGCAGTCCCGTTTGTCTTCTCAACTGTTAATTGACATATAATTGAGAATTCTTTAGGTCACAATAATCGCTGGAATTCTGTGAATGAATTTTAAACTCGAAAGGGCTGTCGTCTGACACCTGAGATACTGGAAGCACTTCTTCATAGTATACGCCGTTTATGCTGGTTTGAGTTGGAGACAAATCAAATAAAGCAAGTTCAGACACGAGTCCTTCTTTAAACTGTTCTTCGCTAAACACCGACATCGTCTTTAATTAATTTCAAAAATGTCATATGATCGTTTAGAACGATGCTTTCTCCGTTAATTCTTCTTCCCGACACGTTTTGTCGTTTTACATGCACCACTTTGTCGTTTTTCCACGTTTATTCGAATTTCTTTTAGAGTTTTGTTTCCTTTTGATCCATTTTCGTCGACGGTCTTAACTTGTCTGAAGTTCATCAACAAATGTGGTTGGACTTATATCTTCTCTTTGTAATTCCGATTTAGCTTGAGAAGTGGTTTGTTCTGCGGATAAAACTGTTCTAACAGGATACTGTTTGTTATCACTACTCTTTGAATGATCGTCAGATATCACCTGAAACCGTCTACCGCCACCTGATTGGTTTAAAGATTCATTGCCGGAGCTAACGCGATCGAAGAAGTCGACCCATTTTTGCGGATTAGGTATAGATAATTTCATGTTTTTACAAAAACGGGTAAGGCTTTAAATGCAGTGGTAAGTATGCTGGTCCACCCAGTTCTGAAGCGTATATATCGTTTTCGTCTTTTATATAGATTTCGAATTCTCTAACTTCACCCCTTTTCATCGTTCACTCAGCTCTTTTATTCTTTCCAAGTCACCTTAGTAGAGGCCGTTCTTCACCATATATATGTTACCATTTTAAAAGAACATATTTTAAATGTAAAACAATAAAAACCTGAATAAAATACATGACAGTTATGTACACAGTTCAAAGTTTTATTTGATATGCATATAATAAAGTTTTCTATTAAACTTACACAATTTTCAAAGGATAAACAATTACAGCAAATGTTCCACATGACGTCCATTTTGGGCAGTTACGACGTTGCAACGTTTCCTAAAATTTCCGATAACGGCTTTACAGGTGTCAATAATTATGTGTCTGATTTCCCACCTAATGTTGGTTTACAACTCTTCTAGACTCTGGGGTGATGGTTTGTAGACCTTGTCCTTAAGATATCCCAACAAATAAAAGTCAAGGGGGCTAAGATCGTGTGAGTGAGTGAGGATGTGTCAATACTCTTTCGTCGTAAAGCTGGCATGAATTTACCCTTTAGAGCATTGAGATACCGCATACTGTTTATGGTTTTAACGACTCCATCTTCATCTTCAAAAAGGAAAGGCCCAACAATTCCATGAGAGCTCAAAGCGGCCTAAACTGTTACCTTTTTACTGTGCAATTGTTTTTCTAGACGATAATCAGGCTTTTCTGTACCCCAATGGTGAGTGTTCTTCTTATTAATTTCAGCATCCAGGTAAAAGTGGGCTTCATCCGAGAACCATACATCATTCACTATATCAGTGTTTCCATTTATCCAGTGGGCAAAGCGTAAACGACTGTCAATGTCACTGTCCTTTAGATGTTGCATCACTGACAATGTGTAAGGCGTAAAGTTTAAGTCAAATCGTAATATTCTATGAGCAGTTGATCGACTTACATTATTAGTAATATCTCCGAGAATTTTCCGGACAGATCGCTGTGGGGTTTCATCAATAGAGGTCTTTATTTCCTCGATGTTTTCTTTCGACCGTGCCGACTTGGGTCTTCCAGTGTTAGAGTGCCGCCAATCCTTAACCGATCCTGCCTTCTAAAATCTATGAATAATTCTACTAATTTGTATTTTCGATAGTCTGAGCTGCTCTGGATGTCTTTTTCTCATTTCTCTGATGACAGTTGTCGGGTATGTAGATGTGTAATACAATTTAACTATTTCTGCAGCAAAGCTGTGTGACGCCGCCATTTTGAAAAACAACCAAGGTCAAATGACGTCATTTCCTGTGAAACGACGTCACGTCATTTCCCGTATTTTATATAATACAAAACGTTACTCTTGCATCGTTATTATGACACATTAATTGAGATTATATGTTGTCGAATAATAAAGTTATGATATTTTGAAATAATAACAGATATTTTGGGACACCCTGTACAATAATTTCCTTACAAAGATCTGAATATGTATATGTATTCTTTCCGAGTCACCTTAGTAGAGGCCGTTCTTCACCATATACAATACTTTCCTTACAAACATCTGAATATGTATATGTAAATAGCATCCGTCGCTTTCGATTTCACCTTCTCTTTAACACGAAATTGAACTAACGCCACCTTCCAAACTCCGGTTAAATATAAAGGTAGTTTTAAATGTATCTTAAACCTATAAGTCTGATTATCCGTGAAATAAGAGTTAGTTTAATCACTTTTTATATAAATATAACGATCCATAATTATTTACGATGCGTTCTCACTTGCGTCCTATATATCGTCCGCGTCTATCCAGCTATTAAATGTCTTGGAAAATCCCTGCGACTCGACAAGGTATTGTAGCTTTTTGTTTCGTCGTCTCTTTCGTACGATTCTCTGAATAAACCACAAGCTGTTTTCGTCTTTATCAACCTTTCGTATAAAACAATCCTTTAATGCTTTCATTCTTCAGGTCTTTCACTTTATACATAGGTATACCTTGTTTCAACAATCTAGCAGACACTTTAAATACTTCCGTACTAAACTGTTCCTGATAGGCCCTACGAAAATGGTGGTTTCGTAAAACTAATGCGAACTAAATCACCCATTATATATATCTAAAGACGGGTTTGGTTTTCACTAGTGGTTTCGGTTTTAAATACATATAGTTCGCCATATTTCAGGTTAATAATTTGTCATAACTCATTGTAAATGTAAGAATTCTATCAAAGTTTGTTTGTCAAACTGTTCAATTTGATATGTTTAAAATTGCAATTAACGTTGTTTAATAATTTGTCATAACTCATTGTAAGTTTAAGAATGATATCAAAGTTTGTTTGTGTAACCAATTTCATCAAATGGACGTTGATTGGCGCTAATCAATGTTATGTATATAACGCGATAAGTGACATTAATCCGGATGATGTCTTAAAGGTGATTATTACCAAAACAACTGTGAATACAAGTATACCTTTTCATTAGCCGTTACGGAACTTTAGCAAATATTTTAGGCCAAGGTGTAGAAAAAACAAATGACATTATAAAACAAATTCACCAGACAAAAACCAATAACATGATGCAACCAAAGATGCCCTTGTGGTCAGAAAAAGAAAGTAAATCGGACATTTATCGAATATATCACGAAACAAAAGAATGTACAAGAAACTTGATTCCTATAACTGGACTGTCCAGACTGCGGAAATAAATAAAAACAAAAAACAGAAAATTCAGGATGAACTTAAACAGGCAGAAGTCGATTACCACGGAGTACAGGATAATCAGGACAGTTCTGGGAAAAGCCTCAACGAATTAAGCATCCCTGGGCTCAAGCTCATATTTAAAAAACTAGGAGTTTGTACAAAATTGCGTAAAAAAGAAAAACTCATTGAACTGATCCATTGCACGAAAGAAAAGTACACTTGTATTAAATAAACTTTCATAGGCATTACCCCCACTAAAATAATAAGGTTGTGTAATTGTTCTAAACAAATATACTCAGAAATATCTATTTATCATATAGATCTATACCTAGTTTTTAATGATATTTTTACGGTATTAAATTTAATTTATATAAGTCTAGGTTTTTTTCCGAATAATTTTTCATATTTTCTAGAACGGGAGGTTACTTCTATAAGCCCAGCCATATTTACAAATGGAACAAAATAAAACCATAATTTATGGATCTAATTTGTTAATTGATGCTCTCTATTGCAAAGAGGAAACACACTTATGGAGGAACGAATAATTATATATACAATATTGACATATTTCGTTATGAATAAAAAAAAAAAAAGGGGGTCCATGTCTGTAACAATGTACATGTATTATGAAATTGATAATGATGAAAATAAATAGTCGATTATTTATTGGTAAATTGATTAAAAAATATCGATATCATAACACCCTAGTTTTATTACCCTATAATCCCATGTTGAAGTACCCTGTGTATCTCTCTATTGCCCTCCGTCAGCACCATCGATGTATACATACCGAATGTTACACACATGTCCGGTAATTTCCGCCAATTAGCAAAATGATAACAAGAGCAGATAACAATCAAATTAGTCAACAATTAGTATTGTTTTTTGCATGACGAGCATTGTGGCATAATTGTGTCAAAATCAGATGTAGAGTTTTGGGACTTGTCCTGCAAGGTCATTTGATGATGTCCAATAAGTGTGTGAAGTTTCAAAGCAATAGCAGCTGTGGTTTGTAGGAAAAAGCCTTGCATGTAAAACTTTAACCAAAGTTGCAACGCCGACGCCAACTCCGACGCCGACGCACAAATGACCATAATAGCTTTTATATTCTTCGAATAGTCGAGCTAAAAACTGTTTGGCAGATGTAGAGAAAAATGCATCAAAACTGAACAAAGAAATACTGAAATTGAGACAAAAACAGGTGTGCTTTATGGGACATATTATAAGTGACCAAGGACTACAGGTTGATGAGAGTAAGATCGGAGCGATCACAGATATGCAAAGACGAACTGACAAGCAAGGTATTCAGACTATTAGAGCCTTTAAGACAACTCATCAGAAAAGACACAAAATTCCACTGGGATCGTGTACATGATAGGTGTTTAGATCAAATTAAAACCGTGTTGTTATCGGTGCCTGTATTGAAATGCTTTGATACAGACAAGCCAACAGTTTTATAGTGTGATTCATCTGAAAAATGGTTAGGTGCGTGCTTGATGCAAGATGGACATCCAGTGGTGTATGTATCTCGATCATTAACGTCAGCTGAGCAAAATTATGCTCAAATTGAGAAAGAACTTTTGGCTTAAGTTATTGGCACGGAGAGATTGAACATTATGTATATGGTAGACATGTACTGGTAGAAAGTGACCATAAGCCACTTCAGATTATTCACAAGAAAAGTTTAGTGACAGCACCAAAAAGACTTCAGAGAATGTTACTTAAGTTACAGAAGTTTGACATTGAAATACAGTACAAACAGGGTTCAAAAATGTATATATGGCAGATACACTAAGTCGAGCCTATATACCTACAAGAAAGTGAACAGTCATTCACAGAACAAGAAGTTGAATATGTGAATATGATTGAATTAATTTCAGTCATAAGAGACAGAATAAAGGGAATACAGCGAGAAACAGAAACAGATTTTCAATTACAGAAATTAATAAACATTGTAAGAAAAGGATGGCCTGAGAGCAGAAATGAAGTTCAAGATAAAGTGAGATGTTAATTTCCATTTAGAGAGGAAGTTACCGTACAAGATGGAATAGTGCTTAAGGGTGATCGTGTAATTGTTCCAGGAAGTTTGAAATATTCATTCGTGGATAGGTTACACTCTAGTCATATTGGTATTCAAGGTTGTTTGAGAAGGGCTACAGAGGTGTTATATTGGCCTAATATGAGTGCAGATATTGAGAAATACATTTTAGCAAGTGATGTTTGTAACAAGTTGTCCAATAATCAATATAAAGAAACATTGATGTCATGAAATTCCGTCAAGACCGTGAGAAACAAATGTTTTTTTTTCCTATTTATAAAATGATGTTGTATTTCTAAACTTAAAACGTTCCTCCCCATACACTATGTTCATTCAGACCATTGTATTCATGCTATATGTTGACTATACATTCATAAATGTTCAATTTTGATAACAAATATCTTTAAACTTGTTAAAATTACTTTGTAATTTGTGTTTATATACTCACGTTTTTGTTTAACTGGAAGGAGAATAGATTCCCCTTCTCCTTCCAAAGCTTGTGTCACACATAACTAATAACTAGAGGCATTTCACCTTAAGTTAATATCTGTTAATAGTTCAGCACCTATGTCTTTTTATCTTATTGATCTAGTAAAAGCAGATTTAAGATCGTTTATTTGTAAAAATTAAGAAACTTCAGCTTGTATGACACATTATAGTTGCAGTCAATGTGAAGCAAACTGTAAACCAAATGGTTTCAACTTGTCATTTCACGACCAAACTTCACATGCTGAATATTACATAGATCTTAGTATATCAAACGTCAAATCCCTACGTCAAAATTGACCCTTCCTGATCTTGACAACCTTTTATTATAGACTATGGTAGCCAGAAGAGCAATATAGGCACATCTTGGCATTCTTGTTTAAAATAAAGAGACATTTGGCCTTCTTGTTCAAAATACTTATATCCTGTATGTTTGCACAGGTTATTTAAATGTACTGAACTGCATCTGCTTCCTTAAAGTCATGCTTGGAAATCGTGCGCGGCGTGTTTTTTTTATCACATTGGAAGCACTAGCGTCTGTGTACATTCCAGTCTTATTGAGTTGTGTGATTAGGTTCCTTTTCATATAAGATGATAAAGCTTTGAGTTTGAAATTGGAGTGAATATTTTAAGTATCATAAACATACTTGTTAATGAACAGTTTCTTCTCCGTTCTATGATTAATTGTCAGAGCGAGTTCAGCGAGATCAGACTTAGTAGATGCGCTGTCGGATCTATAGAGATAGACTTATCAAAAATTGTCTGCTGCAGATGCATCAAAATGTGTTTGCAAGAGGGAGAGGGTTAATGAACTGATATTCATAAAGTTTCATCCCTTTCATAATTACAATGCTCTATAAGCATTCTGAGCTTTGTTTTTTTAATAATTGCTGTAATATAGTTTTTCTTTGATGTGTGATAAAAACATGATAGGTAACAAAACAAAACAAAAGTGCGTATTTACAATATTTCTTTACGATAATGTTTTGTTCCGAAACTCTGTATTTCTTCAGAGACATCTACACTTCGACGAATTTCTAATTCGCCACCTAGTTTTTATCATCTTTTAGGGAAAATATTCGGAGAAAAATACAAATAACTAAATATAAGTTTAATAAAATTTATTCCTAATATGTAAAACAAAACTTCATTTGAATTTGATCACGGGAACAAACTTAACAAAGAGAGTTAACATGGACACCCCTAAAACAAAAACTGCAAGATCAAATCACGTATTACGCAAGTATCGTATGGGTGACCACCCGTGTTATTGTTATAACGACGCGTAACATACCTGTCTGATGGGGGTACCGGCACGAATCATTCCGACGGCTTGAGCGCGTTCTGCAATGTTCATTCTCGCCATATTAAATGTTTTTCAAAAAAGACAATCCACGAAGAATACATTCCTATCAAATACGACAACTACCATGCCGTGCACGAGGTTTTATCTTAATAATATTTGGGTCCTTTTTAACTTTGAATACAGTCACCTAAATTTCCCTCTTACTTTACATATAAACCGTTAAAAAACGGTATTTTCCCATTCATTTTTACATGTTCTTCAGTGAATATCTTTTATTTAGAAATAGAAAATAAAAAAGGCACTTACGGTTTAATGTAGAAAATTCATTTACCTTTTATTTTGGCTGAGCTACGATTTACGACCCAGATCAACCAACTCGCTATGTCTTTTAAGTGGTTCAGCTACGATTTACGACCTAGATCAACCAATACGCCATGTTTTTATCAGTGGCTGAGCTACGATCTACGACCCAGATCGACCAACTGGCTATGTTTCTACGATCTACGAACATTGCGAATTGGTTGATTTCGGTAGTAGATCGTAGCTCAGCCATTGAAGAAACATGGCGTATTGGTTGATCTGGATCGTAGATCGTAGCTCAACAACGCAAAACACATATTAAGCTAATTGGTTTATCTCGGTCGTAGATCGTAGCTTAGTCGCTGACAAAACATACAACAGTGGCTTATCTGGGTCGTACATCGTAGCTCAACCAATGAAAACACATAGCGAATTGGTTATCTGGATCGTAGATCGTATCTTAGCCATTAAAAACCCATAGCGAATTGGTTGTTCTGGGTCGTAGATCGTAGCTCAGCTAATGAAAAACATTGCGCATTGGTTGATCTGGGTCGTATATCGTAGCTCAGCCAATGAAAACACATGGCGTATTGGCTGATCTGGATCGTAAATCGTAGCTCAACTACTCAAAACACATAGCGAATTGGTTGGTCTGGGTTGTAGGTCAGCCACTCAAATCACATAGCGGATTGGCTGATCTGGCTCGTAGATCTTAGCTCAGCCAATGAAAAAACATACTTAGTTGGTTGATCTGGGTCGTAGATCGTAGCTAAGTCAATGAAAAAACATAGCGAATTGGATGATACGGGTCATAGATCGTAGTTCAACCACTCAAAACACATAGCTAATTGGTTGATCTTGGTCGTAGATTGTAGCTCAGTCACTGAAAAATAGAAAATTGTTTGATCTGGGTCTTAGATAGTAGCTTAGCCACTGAAATAAAAAATCGAATTGGTTGATCTGGGTCGTAGATCGTAGGTGAGCCAATATAAAAACATAGCGAGTTGGTCGATCTGGGTCGTCGATCGTAGCTCAGCCACTGAGAAAAACATGGCGTATTGGTTGATCTGGGTCGTAGATCGTAGCTGAACCACTTAAAAGACATAGCGAGTTGGTTGATCTGGGTCGTAAATCGTAGCTCAGCCAATGAAAAAACATAGCGAATTGGTTGATCTGGGTCGTAGATCCATGGTTGAAAAAGAGTCTTCAAAGCAGTAATTGATTTATATATATAGCTAAAAAGGCGTTATTACGCAAATTATATAACTCTAAAGCTGTAGAAAGCGAATATCACTTCATATCATGCTCTCCCAAAATTTACTGTTTTACGCAAAAGGTTTAATCTATATCAAGCATGGCCCAGTTTAGAACAGATTAATTATATTATGAAAACAAAGAATAAAGGGAAACTAATTAATTTAATGAAATACTTAGAGAACGCAATGATCCTAAGAAATGAAGAATTGTCTGTTATGCAAAACTAATGTACATGATATATACAATATGTTTGAATGTAGATATTTTTGTTCTATACATATGTTTTGTTTGTAAAAAACACTTTTTTTTATGTTATATGTATATAAGTTATATGTTATATGTATAAATGTTATATGTTTTTCTATGTATATATGTTTGCCATATTTATATGTCAATAAACTATTGAATCTTGAATCTTGAATAATACGCCCAAGATTTATAAAGACAGACTTGAGTCTTCAGTTCAGTTGATCTAAACATATCAATCATCGACATATGAAAACTTTATAACAATTGAACAAGTTACATTGGGTAAAATGGAGGAATTGCTGATCATTTCTATTTTTTCCTCAATGTTTTCAAGAATCTTTATAGTGGTTAGCATCAGGGTTCGATGTATACATACCGAATATTACATAAATATCCGGTAATTTCTGGTAATTAGCAAAATGATAACAAGAGCAGATAATAGTCAAATTAGTCAATAATTAGTACGGCTTAAACATTGGTACATTGTCTCCCCTGTTTATCTCATGACGAGCATTGTTCCATATGGTGTACAGTGGAAACCAAAATGTACAATTTAATGAGGACCATTATTCCCTTGAAATTTAACCCAATACTCCACATGATCTTTCAAAGGTCGTCTGCTTTACAATCATCAGACGAAACAAGAAATATTTTCGCGTTACTACGCCTTTCTTTCGCGTTATAACCCCTTTTTTAGCATCAATACGCCTTTGTTTAGCGTTAATTCGCGGTTATTTCGAATTTTGCGCGTTTATTTTCGCCTTTATTTTGAGTTATAACGCTTTTTATTAGCGTTAATACGCCTTTATGCTCGCGTTATAATGCCTTTATTCGCGTTACTACGCCTTACTTCGCATTATTACGCCTTTACTTTGTGTTATTATGCATTGTTTTGCGTTACTTCGCTTATTTCGCGTTACTTTGCCTTTTTTCGCGTTATTACGACTTAACGATATTTATATTCTCTCAGATGGTCCTAAAAGTCTTTCATATATTTACGATATTGAGATTTTTAAATAAATGGGTAATCTTTAAAAAAAAAAAAATCAATGATGATTCATTTTAAAGACTACATATTACAGTATAATTCTAGAAACAATCGTTCAACCAACTATGCAATACGCATGGCCGTAACGTGACACGTTCTATTATTTGTAAATGCAGCATGTCATCGCTTGGCGATTTTCGTCATTCTTATTTAAAAGACGGCAAGGTGTCATCGGTTCCCATAGAGTAATAAAGTTGTCTCTACTTCCTCCTGCTATGAATACAAAAAATCCATGGGATTCGTACCCGGTTTTCCATGTTTAGTTCGAGATGAACGATTCGTACCAACTGGTGTTCGCTCTTTGCTCTAGGGGAACTGACTTGACCATTTTCTTTTGTTTATTTTTCAGTTTTCTACTGGCATGTTCAAAACGATTAAAGTGACATTACAAACAAACAAAACAGACTTAATAATTATTGCTATATGTTGACTATACATGTGAACTTTCATAATGCTCAATCTTGATCATAAATATCTTTCTTTTCTTTTTTAATTACTTCGTATTTTTTGTTTATATACTCCCGTTTTTGCTATCATACTTTTGCTAAACTGGAAGGAGAATTGACTTCCACCTCTCCTTCCTCAGGTTGTGTCACACCTAACTTATAACTAGAGGCAATACACCCTAATATATGTTAATATTTAAGCACGTATGTTTGTGTTTTATCTAATGGATCTAGTTAGAGGATTTAAAACAGTTTATTGGTAAAAAAAACACTTTAGAAACTTCAGCTTGTATGACACATTATAGTTGCAGTGAATGTTAAGCAAACCGTAAACCAAATGGTTTCAGGACTAAACTTGTCATTGTACGACTAAACTTCACATGCTGAATATCACATAGATCGTAGCATGTAAAACGTTTAATCCCTACGTCAATATTGACCTTTTCTGCTCTTGGTAACCTTTTTATATAGGCTATGGTAGCGATATAGGCACATCTTGGCCTTCTTGTTTGAAATAAAGGGACATTTGGCCTTCTTGTTCGAAATATTTACATCCTGTCTGCTTGAACAGTTTATTTAAATGTACTGAACTGCATCTGCTTCCTTTAAGTCATGCTTCAAAATCATGAGCGGCGACTTTGATGCTTTGCATCAAAATTCTTCTTGTTGTATACTGGAAAGGGTTAATTAATAAACAGCATTGAACTCATTAAAGTTGATGCTTTAAAGGCATATAAAAAAATCAGGAGCCAAGTTAACATTATCATAAATTACATTTCTATTGACTACGAAGTTGTGAATAATGTTCTTTAATTATAAAAAGTCTCCGAAACCAAGCTATGTTTACCACATCTCCGGCCGTTCATCTTTATTGATTATAAATAGTTATGCAATTGCAGTCATTACACCATTAATAATAGTAGAGTATTCTTTTAATAAGAGCTGGAGCTCTAAATTAAAAATAACACTTAATAACTTAGGTTACAACTATCTTTTACAAAACTACAATACACAATTTAATTACAAAAGCATGTTAAAACAACGCATAAGAGACAATTATATACACGTATGGCATGCAAAACTAAATGAATCGAATAAATTATTTTATTAAAGAATGTTTAAAACTGAATTCAAGTTCGAAAACTACCTAACTATTACAACAAACGAATGCCTACAAAAGCAATCATCAAGATTTAGGCTATCCTCTCATCATCTGGAAATCAAAAAGGGGAGACATAATGGTATTATTAGAGAAGAAAGATTGTGCAAATTATGTAACTCTAAAGCTGTAGAAAGCGAATATCACTTCATATCATGCTGTCCCAAATATACTGTTTTACGCAAAAGGTTTAATCTATATCAAGCATGGCCAGATTAGAAAAAAATAATTACATTATGAAAACAAAGAATAGAGGGAAACTAATTAATTTAATGAAATACTTAGAGAACGCAATGATCCTAAGAAATGAAGAATTGTCTGTTATGCAAAACTAATGTACATGATATATACAATATGTTTGAATGTAGATATTTTTGTTCTATACATATGTTTTGTTTGTAAAAAACACTTTTTTTTATGTTATATGTATATAAGTTATATGTTATATGTATATAAGTTATATGTTATATGTATAAATGTTATATGTTTTTCTATGTATATATGTTTGCCATATTTATATAATTTGTAAATAGCCAAAGGCAAAATACTTTGCCGAAAAAATGTCAATAAACTATTGAATCTTGAATCTTGAATAATACGCCCAAGATTTAGAAAGACAGACTTGAGTCTTCAGTTCAGTTGATCTAAATATATCAATCATCGACATATGAAAACTTTATAACAATTGAACAAGTTACATTGGGTAAAATAGAGGAATTGCTGATCATTTCTACTTTTTCCTCAATGTTTTCAAGAATCTTTATAGGTTAGCATCAGGGTTCGATGTATACATACCGAATATTACATAAATATCCGGTAATTTCTGGTAATTAGCAAAATGATAACAAGAGCAGATAATAGTCAAATTAGTCAATAATTAGTACGGCTTAAACAGTGGTACATTGTCTCCCCTGTTTATCTCATGACGAGCATTGTGCCATATGGTGTACAGTGGAAACCAACATGTACAATTTAATGAGGACCATTATTCCCTTGAAATTTAACCCATTACTCCACATGATCTTTCAAAGGTCGTCTGCTTTACAATCATCAGACGAAACAAGAAATATCTTTGAAAAAGATAAACGGCGTTCAATATGAGTAAACACTAAGAAATGGAACATGTGCATATTATTTGACTTGAATATCAGAAAGGTTCTATGTGTTTACCAATCTCCAGCCAGCTTCAGTTTCTATCAATAGATTATCAAGGCCGAGAATATACGCTACATGACTGGAGATTACGCGAGGCTCCCCTGAGGTGTATAAGTTTCAATTGACGATAAATAACTGAAAACTTGTCATGTTTTAAAAATAATTAATAGTTTGCACTTAAATATTATATTTCATACGTTTTCACTGATTTCTTTCACTGAAATTTATTTCTTAAGGAAAACAATTAAAAATTAGTATGCAGAACATTTCATTTTAAAACTTCATCTTATTAGTGCCTCTCGTAGGATCGCAAATTTAACTTTGAACCAATCAAAACGTTTCTTTTCCTTTATGTTTTCGACATTATTCATTAAATACAACATTTGATTTGTCTACAATCTAGATCATTTGTTTAACATCTAGGTTAAAACTGAGGTTAAACAGCTATCGCCGAAAAAAATCAAAAATCTAGAAAATTGAACGATTTATATTAATAAAGATTTGAAAATATTGCAATAAAATGTGAAATTGCTCTTTTTAAAATTCATGTTCAATGTGCAGAGGTTGAGCGTCGGCTTCTCGCACCAATGGTCCCGGATTCGAGTTCCGTGATGAACGGGTTCTGACTTTGGGATTTTTCAACATAAACGGATTGAGTTCTGGTTAAGTCTCCAGGAAGCAGACATCTAGCGTGATTTATATCAGCTGAAAGCTTGTTTCAAATCGATGTAAGATAAATAAGTTTAAGTCACTTTTCCACCAAGATAACTGTGTCAAATGGGTAATCAACTGCATGAAAACAGTAAAGTAAAACTTGCAACGTCGAAGGTTTTTAAGCTGAATGACGATATATATATATAGAGAGAGATCAGAATACTCGATGTAATGATGTTATGGGTTCAATTTGCGTTTTCCAAATGTATATTATGCTTAAATTACTTGAATTCATTCAAGTTTGCTTCCGTGAACATATGCAGTTTGATCAGTATCTACCATGTTCACAGTTTAATCAGTATCTACCATGTTCACATTTTACTAACAGAAGCTTGTTAGACTTTGCTAAGACGGAGCAGATGAACAGGGTGATCTGGATCTTCTTTGTTCAGTATATAAACTTGATTTGGATCCGATATCGTGGCGGCGCGAATATATATATGGTTCTTTCCTAGTAACTTAGTTCTTAATGTCCGATTACTTCTATGATGCCAAATTTAACATGAATTCGAAATATTGAGTTTGGTTAAAGTATTCCAGACAAATCATGCACATCTGGAAGCTATCACAATCAGGAACGTATCTATGTCCCTGTCATAATGTGCTTTCATTGACTCTAGCTGCAGTGACTGTTGTATGCTTAAGAGAGGTTTTTAGACGTGTTCTACAGTATTTAACCTCCCCCCCCCCCCCCCCCCGCCCCCACATAGACGCTTGCTGACGCCTCTGCAGCAGACAGCTTTTTGAAAACATGGAGACAAAAGACTAAATCGCTCAAAACGAGCAATTTCTCCTTTTGTCACCATGTTTTCAACTCTATTCAATTATTGTACTTTCATTTAAAGGGAGTTTCCAAATGTTTTCAGGTATGTTTTCAAAGTCGACTGCTGCAGATTCGTGGTATGAGGGAAAGGGGTAAAGCTATATATCAGGGTGTTTTCTGAGTCGTCTGCTGCAGATTCATGGTATGAGGGAAAGTGTTAAGCTATATATCAGGGTGTTTTCTGTGTCGTCTGCTGGAGATTCGTGGTATGACGGAAAGGGTTAAGCTCTAATCAGGGTGTTTTCTGAGTCGTCTGCTGCAGATTCGTGGTATGACGGAAAGGATTAATCTATATATCAGGGTGTTTTCTGAGTCGTCTGCTGCAGATTCATGGTATGAGGGAAAGGGTTAAGCTATATATCAGGGTGTTTTCTGTGTCGTCTGCTGGAGATTCATGGTATGAGGGAAAGTGTTAAGCTATATATCAGGGTGTTTTCTGAGTCGTCTGCTGCAGATTCGTGGTATGAGGGAAAGGGTTAATCTATATATCAGGGTGTTTTCTGAGTCGACTGCTACAGATTCGTGGTATGAGGGAAAGGGTTAATCTATATATCAGGGTGTTTTCTGAGTCGTCTGCTGCAGATTCGTGGTATGAGGGAAAGGGTTAATCTATATATCAGGGTGTTTTCTGAGTCGTCTGCTGTAGATTCGTGTTATGACGGAAAGGGTTAAGCTCTATATCAGGGTGTTTTCTGAGTCGTCTGCTGCAGATTCATGGTATGACGGAAAGGGTTAAGCTATATATCAGGGTGTTTTCTGAGTCGTCTGCTGTAGATTCGTGGTATGACGGAAAGGGTTAAGCTCTATATCAGGGTGTTTTCTGAGTCGTCTGCTGTAGATTCGTGGTATGACGGAAAGGGTTAAGCTATATATCAGGGTGTTTTCTGTGTCGTCTGCTGTAGATTCATGGTATGAGGGAAAGGGTTAAGCTATATATCAGGGTGTTTTCTGAGTCGTCTGCTGCAGATTCATGGTATGAGGGAAAGGGTTAAGCTATATATCAGGGTGTTTTCTGAGTCGTCTGCTGTAGATTCGTGGTATGAGGGAAAGGGTTAAGCTATATATCAGGGTGTTTTCTGAGTCGTCTGCTGCTGATTCGTGGTATGACGGAAAGGGTTAAGCTCTATACCAGGGTGTTTTCTGAGTCGTGAGAGGGAAAGGGTTAAACTATATATCAGGGTGTTTTACAGGTTCTTCCTATAGTATTAATCCTGACAGAAATACATCAGTCGTAATGCTAATTTACAACACTGGGCACCAAGTAGAAAATCCATTAATACCATTTTAAGATTCTTTGGCACTAGTAAGTCCAGACTGGGGATCAAACCCTGGTCTCCCGCTCTCATTACGGAAGCTCGAACCAGTTTACCACGGAAACGGTCAGTTCACTTATAAAACGTGCAGTGTCTGGCAAAAAGGGGTCTAGTTACATCCCCATTCTGTCACCATATAATCGCGTAAAGTAGTAAAACAAATTGGTACAATACTACGTTTTCGCCAGATCTACAACCATGTCTCTTTTAAGTGTTTTGTTTTGAATCTCCTCGGTGGTATATTGTTAAAGCGTCCGCCTCTTGAGCGGGAGATCGCGGGTTCCATCCACGGCCGGGTCATACCAAAGTCTTTCAAAATGTAAGTGATTTCTCCTTTTGTCACGGTGTTTTCAAAAGTCTTCTGTTGCAGATGCGTCAAAATGCGGAAAAGGTGGGAAAGGGAAAGATCGTTTCAAGAAACGTCTGTATAGCAGTATCCATAGTATGCTTCATAGACAGAGTATTTTTCTATAAATTTAATAAATACGCTAATGTTCGTTTTTCTGGAATTGGAGCTTAACGTCATTTGCATCGGTATTTCAGTTGTATCACAGCTACAGTATATCATAAGGCATTGATGTAACCTAGTGGCACATCAATAGTTTATCTTATCTACGTTCCTGATCTTATTAATCGAAGTAGAATTGGCATTATTCAGAAATTGTGTGCATACATGTATGTCAGGCCTTGTGGCTTTCAAACTGATAATGTGATTTTAAGACCTTCAAATAAAAACATATATGGCCCTTGGGGCGATGAACTAACAATGCTAGCATATTGGCTTTCACAGTCTATGTTGATCTCCAAGGATATTTAATAAAAGCATTGTATTCCGTACTTAAACCAAGTAATGCATATAAAAGGTAAGCTAGATAGATATGGGATGTAAGAGAATATAGTATTTGCCAGAGAAAGTTATGAAGACTTGCTCATTATAAAGACAAATGCGCATTTTCATTATATGTGTCATTTGTTTTTTATGCACGATGAGATACATGCATCCCACTTTTTATTTTATTGACAGTGTATGTACTTCACATTTAATTTGTTTGAAGGGTGATTTTACGCTGCTTTAAACATTATTTTAGTAACATCACGGAATGTCATAGGTAATTTACCAGGTCTACGGGCATTATTTAACCTAACACCGATATGTGTCATAATGTTATACCCGCAGTCCTGAACGGCAAGGATGGAAGCCACAACTACCATTTTTAGATCATCTAATCGGAAAGCTCAATGATATCTATTCTGATCATTCTCTGTCCGGTCATCGTTAATATTTAGCTTCAAACGACATGTTTACGACAGTACCAATCTCAACTGAACTTCGCAGAAACGTTTCTTTAGTGGTACTCTTTCAAAGTTATTCAAAGAGTTTTAAAAATGATTTGTAAAACTTTTGTTACTGCGGCAACAAAAAGGTTGGAAAATGCAATAACAATAAAATTCTTCTACTTTGAAATCATTTGCTGGACAGTCATTTCGCCTAGTGACCTTGTTTTTGACCAGACATGACCTATATTTGAACTTAGCCATCAAAACACCCATTCTGACAAAGTGTCAACATGCTCAAATTAAAAAAGGGGCTTCTAGAGTTAACAAGATTTTCTTCAATTTGGCCTAGTGACCTAGTTTTTAACCCGACATTAACCATATTTAAACTTGGCCTAGATATTATCAAGTCAAACATTCTAACAAAGTTTCAAACTCCTGAAGCAATGAAATGAGGTCTCTAAGAGTGTAAACAATATTTTTCTACAATTTTGCCTAGTGACTTAATTAGCTTTTTACCTGATATTACCTATATTCCAACATTTAGCCATATTGATTGATTGAAAAATAATTGCGGCCAGGCTAAACAGAAAAGGGGCAAAAGGTGACTCTCTTCATAATTATCAAGCTTTATTGATTGTTTGGAAAACATATCCACCAGGTACGTTGCATTTTAAATGTAAATATTTCATTTACATGACCAATGTTTCATTCCCAAATGTTCCTCGATTACACATTTCCTACCATAGCATTACTCAGGCGAGCAATTTAGAGAAATCTTGGTCCCCTTAATAAAATGTTTGGATCAAAGCCGCTTTCGAGGTGGACGCTCTAACTAACCACTACACTACAGAGGCTGTGCATGATTTTAAAATCAATAAATTTAAGTTACAATGCTGTTGAAAACATCCGAAAGAGAAGGTGTTAGTAGCTGCTTATACTGAAAGCTGTCTAGTGCTTTTTTTTGTAAGTCCACTTCAAGTGAATTGAACTACAATGTATATCTGAGATCAATGCATAGTGATACATGAAAACTATTCAGTTGGTTTAAAAGTAAAATAGACCATAATAAAGAAATATGATTTTATTTAAAGTAAGAAAATATTAACACTTTTACATACAAAAACACAAGGTTATGAAAATAAAATTTGAACCATTCTTTTAAGTTACAATAATTCTAAGACCACTTCACGGCAAGTAAAACTTAAGTCCATTACCTTAAACGAAGTTGTAAAACTCAGAAAAAAAAACATCTGTGGAAAATATAGACAAACGAAAATAAGATGTAGAGTGTGTTGAAAAGCTTCTTAGTAAAGGAAAACTTGCTCATCTTTGAAAATAGATCTACTGCTAAGACAAAACAACTATGAAACATAGAGCAAAGGCTTAACAAGAGATGATAATCCATTTCATAGAAACAGTCAAACTTGTAATAAGCAGCTACCCAGGATAAGAGTCAAAATGTGGCTGCTGAATATAAGTCAAATAAAGAAGAAAATGTTGTTTAGCTTAATCTTCGAATTGCTGTTTATATAGAGCAGACAGCTAACAGAGGTTTGACTATAGTATCTCTTATCAAAGTTTCTAAGCAAAACAAGACATTTCATTTTATAGCGATGCTCGATTATTTCAACAATAAACTAGGAATTTCAACAAGTTCAGAAAGGCACATTATTTTGCAAATATTAACACTTTTAGATACAAAAACACAAGTTCATGAAAATAAAATTTTAACTATTTTTGTAAGTTACAATAAGTCGAAGACTACTTCACAGCAAGTAAAACTTAATTCCATAACCTAAAACGAAATTGTAAAACTCAGAAAAAAACCCATCTGTGGATAATATAGAACAAGAAGATGTATAGTGTGTTGAAAAGCTTCTTAGTAAAGGAAAAATAGCTCATCTTTGAAAATTCATCTACTGCAAAGACATAACAACTATCCAACATAAATCAAATGCTTAACAACATCTGACAATTCATTTCATTGAAACAGTCAAACTTGTACTTTGTTTTTCAAACGCAATTTTTCGTTATACATGTTGAAATAATAAATCCACAATCATTAAAACAATTTAAACTGTAGACGGTAATATGCTGATATATTTATCCTTTTGAAAACTGTTGTATACTTCAAATTACCTCCCTTTAAGCAATACCAGGATTTTAAACTTGTGATTCGTATGAATAAGATTGACAAACATTGAAATTATATGAAAATATATGAATGAAAACTATTATCTAAATTAGTAACAACATCAAAATTAAATTTAAGCTGAGATAAATAAAGATACACATTTCATTAATACCCTAATGTATAGGTATGAATATAAAACTTATAAACTTTTTTTTAACTTTTTAACAAATTTTCATTTCAGCATACTTAGGCTGTTGACTGTGAATCTCGCAGGAACACCCATTTCAATATACCAAACATGTTAAAATAAATTTAAGTATGAACCGTTCTTGTATGTAATAAAACTAGAAACGTCCGTTTGTGTATAAGTATATTTCCAATAGTTGCGTTTTTATATTGAGACTAGCTAACCCGGCACAACGTGAACTTTCTCTACCAAATTGGTTGTTGTATGTGGGAAACAGTTAGCTGTTGAACATGTATTTAAATGTTTAACTCTGTTAAATATTTGTTTTCCCTTTAAATCGTCATACATGTGTATTATTAGACAAAGGTGTCAGACCAAATGGGAAATTTTTTTGCTGTTCTTAGTTAAATTGTGCGTACTTCAAATTACCTCCCTTTAAGTACTACCAGGATTTTTTCTTGGGATTCGTATGAATAAGTTTGATAAACATTAACATTTCAACTAGACGGCAACATTTATCTTGAAACAGATATTTCTGTGGTTTATATATGTTCATGTCTGCACTTTGCGATGACAATTGTGAAAATGAAAATCTATAGTGGGAAACGGTTAGCTGTTGACCATGTATTTTAATGGTATTAATGGATTCTCTTCTTGGTGTCCAGGGTTATGAATTATACATTACGAATGATGCATCAGTGTCCGGATTAGTACTGCAGGAAGGACCCGTGCATTACCCAGGAAACACCCTTGTTATTACTTTCTTTATATAGAACACATTTAGCCAATGTTTAGGGAGACAACAGAGGTATTATTGGTACTCATTATAAGCAATTTCTCCATTGTCAACAAAGTTTTCTCATATCTTAAAACTACATGTTTGCTTGTTTCCCCCATTATAGAGTCGAACAATTTCTAGTAGTTTGTATCAGACATGCAAATAAACCAACTTGTCTATGTAGGAAAAAAATCAACAATCTTAATGGACAAATGCACAATGAACATTTGTGCGCAATATTTTTCAAACAAAGCCCCTTTTTTGGCCATTTTTTTTTTAAAGTTTTTACGATACAGTTAGCGCATTATAAGGAAAACAAGCTCTGCCCCTGCTTACCATATTGTTCAGCTAATCAGAATAATTCAAACAATATTTGTAGAATGTCACCCAAGGAACATCTGTGCCAAATAATATTCAGATAGGAAGTACTTTTGGATTTTTGTTTGTAAAGTTTTGGCATTTTCTTCTCTTTCATGCACACAACAAAGGTTTTACATATATTTAAAAAGGTTGAATAACTTTGAAAATGGACCATCAAAGGACTATTCCTGTGAAATTATGTTAAATTGGTCCATTAGTTAAGGAGGAGAAGTTGTTTGTAGAACAAATTGAGAAGGACACACAGAAGTTGCCAACATCGGCATTTGTGCACTTCATACTCAGGACTTGTGAGCTAAAATGATAATTTGCTCATTTTGAACAATGTCTCCTTGTCCCTCACAATACTTTCAAATGTCATCTGCTGCAGATGCGTCAAAAGTTGGCTGTATCAGTTTTAAGATTTAACACTTTCCCCCATACAGACGCCTTTTCTTATTGTTCATCATGAACAATTTCTCGTTTTGCAACAATATTTTCATTATTATGCTCTCATTTGCAGATATTTACATATTTTTGAGAAAACTTTCAAAAGTCTTCTGCAGAAATTTTGTAGTATATGGGAGTGGGTTAAGGGTTTATTTTAACCACTTAAATGAATAGATACTCCTCCCCCAACCCACCCTATCCCCTAAAATAATTTGCTTTTCACAAGCAAATAAAGAAAAAGTCAAATTTGATGTTTGTTTACCTTTTCCAACATGCAGCTCATTTACAGCAGATGCCTTTTGTCACAATTGTTTCAAAAGGTCTTCACCTGCAGCAGAAGTCTTTTGAAAACATATATCCAAAAAGGAGAAATGGCTCAGCAGACGTCTTTTTCAAACATTGTTGCAGAAAAGAAAAAAAAATTATACAAGTTAAAATGAATTTCTCCTTTAGCCATATGTTTCTGCTGCAGTTGTGTTTACATATCTTGAAATATAGATCTGCAGATCTGATGGGAAAGGGACAAACTATACATACATAACCTTCAGATGGCATAAGAACAAAATAACTTACAATGGAAGAACAATATCAATAGAGACACATTACTTATAAATATTGCACTATCGAAACAGATTGTCCAACATTAGTGTTGTAATTAGTTTTAACTTATTTATTTTACATCGATTTTGAAACAAGCCTTCGGCTTAGAAAAACCACACTCGATGAATTATCGATTACTCGCGCCCTTTGTGTGGAAAAATCACAAAGTCAGGACCCGTGTTGTAATTGGACTCAAACCATCAAGATAGGCCTGTGGATATTAGTGATCAATGCAGGTCCAGATCAGCAAGTTAATCTGCATAGTTTGATCAGGTTCTGCACTGTATTCTATCAAATCAATGCATCATTGAAGAATTTTCTAGTGAAAAGGTTGAAACACTGACCGGACGTAAAGGCGGAAATTACATCAAAATCCAAGTTATATTAGATGTAGGTTGATTGATTAATTGGAAATTAACACCATCGTACCTGTATGTCTGCTTTATCACTGTGGTCAGTTTACCTAAAATGTTTTTTTAATTTCCCACATCAATACTCCACACAACATTGTTCCCAGGCAACTGGCTATCTTCTGACAGACTTTTTAGCCCAATGGCTTTTGTCAATCATTGGAAATCAGAGTACCTATGACAGGTTCAAACACTACATTTTAATTTTATGATAAAGCTAGGTCAAAATAATCTCGAATACAAATGTAAATGTCTTACATGTGTTTATTTTTCTTAACTAAGTCTAGATTTAACTGTGACAAATGGATTTTATAAACATATTTAGAACAAAGAAATAATGACTCAAAAGAGCTTTCTTTCCAAAATAAAATATATCTACGGAGCTAAAAAATACATTCTCATTTGTATAGATGTTTCAATTCTCCTTTAAAGGTTGAGAATGAGTCGATTAAAAGTGTACCATATTCGAAACAAATAACAAGAGTGCCGCAAGCCAACGCGAAAGAGGGGCATTTCAGAACAAGGGCACCGCAAAGGGCAAAGCGGATGCATCCCCTTGGTATTCAATTTAAAAATATGGCTAAGATTTAACTGTGACAAATGGATTTTATAAACTTTTCAGAACAAAGAAATGATTCAAAAGAGCTTTTTACAAAATAAAAAATATCTACTTAGCTAAAAATACATTCTCATTTGTATAGACGTTTCAATTCTCCTTTAAAGTTTAGAATGTGTCCAATTGTAACATATTCTAAACAGATATGGTATATACATGTATAAGGAAAATAAGCTCCCTGGCGGCCATGTTTTTCAACGGATCGGAAATATTTGAACAATCTTGGTAGAGGGTACCCCCAAGGAACATTTGTGCAAAACAATTTTCAAATCGGGCCAGTACTTTTGGACAAGAAGATTTTTAAAGTTTAAACAATGCACATATAAGGAAAACAAGCTCCGCCCCCTGGCGGCCATGTTTTTCAACGGATCGGAAATATTTGAACAATCTTGGTAAAGGGTGCCCCCAAGGAACATTTGTGCAAAACAATTTTCAAATCGGGCCAGTACTTTTGGACAAGAAGATTTTTAAAGTTTTAACAATCACGTATAAGGAAAACAAGCTTTGCCCCCTGGCGGCCATGTTTTTCAACGAATCAGAAAAATTTGAAAAATCTTGGTAAAGGGTGCCACAAGGAACATTTGTGCAAAATAATTTTCAAATTGGGCCAGTACTTTTTGACAAGAATATTTTTAAAATTTTAACAATGCACATATAAGGAAAACAGGATCCGCCCCCTGGCGGCCATGTTTTTCAACCGATCGGAAATATTTGAACAATCTTGGTAAAGGGTGCCCCCAATGTACATTTGTGCAAAATATTTGTCAAATCGGGCCAGTACTTTTGGACAAGAAGATTTTTAAAGTTTTAACAATGCACATATAAGGAAAATAAGCTCCCTGGCGGCCATGTTTTTCACCCGATCGGAAATATTTGAACAATCTTGGTAGAGGGTACCCCAAGGAACATTTGTGCAAAATAATTTTTAAATCGGGCCAGTACTTTTGGACAAGAAGATTTTTTAAGATTGGGCAATTTTCCCCTTTTCTGTACCCGCAGCAACCAAAGTTCTCGATGGAATTTAAATCTTTGAACAATTTTGAAAGAGGTTCACCAAAGAAACATTCCTGTGAAGTTTGGTTGAAATTGGTCAAGTGGTTAAGGAGGAGATGATCTAAATGTCTAAATTTTGACGACGGACGACGGACGACGACGGACGACGCCGGACGGACAAAAAGTGATCAGAATAGCTCACCTTGAGCCTTTGGCTCTAGGTGATCTAAAAAAGAAATCTGCTAAATTATTTGCATTGAAGCTGTTTCCAAGAAGAAAAGTATTAAGTTTTGTCATTCTATCACATTTTGTCACAAGGAATGCGTGTCTCTTATGAAAACACCTTTCATCGATGATTTATAAATTATGATCAATGTTAAAAGTTTTTTCTGAAGAAAAATAGAAGGCAGGACAGTTACTTTATGTCCTTTTATCTTTATTCTGAGACGCTGCAGAGTTGGACAGTGTTTAATAAATTTGGAGCAGAGAAGAACATTAATTTAGATATCTAAAATTAAACAAGAGCACCGACTGCGGGTGCCTGACGCTCGTCTGATATTATCCTTTTACGGTTTATTTATTTTATATAAAAAATCGCACACAACTACTATTTTTCAAGTATTGAAACAAGATTTACTGTGTGGAAATAAATCCAAGTTCATATACATGATGAGGAAGATCTTCACGTCGGATGGCTGTCACATCAGTCAAGATCATAACAATTTAAAATGTAACTATATATGTTTAGTATAGTACAATTTGTTATGTAACAGTGACTTTTACCCCAGTGGCCTAAAAACACAATAACATTAATGATCTTAAACAAGAGATGTTTGTCAAACATTATGCCTCCCTGAGCTCCATGTTGTCAGGAATATTTGGACAATTGAATAAAATATGCATGGACCGAAATGCCAGCTGATTTGTCATTTCACATTGGATGTTCATGACTCAGTTTTAAGATTATGACCAATGTTCATTCAAAGTTTGAGGATTGTAGGTACAGTTCTTAATCAAATTGAGATGATGACTGATATTTGCAGATAAACATGAACCCTCCTGGCAGCAAGGAATAAGTACATATGTCGTAATTTGAGTTATAAAAATCTATTGTTCCCCTCAGCTTCCATGTTAAGTTTGAGGGTCATGGGTGCAGGCAATGTCGAGTTGTCACTCGGACAATATTTCGCGTTCACGGTCACTGTGACCTTGACCTTTGATCTGATGACCTCACAATCAATAGGGGTCACCTTCTGGTCTCCATGTCAAGTTTGAGAGCCATGGGTGCAGGCAATGTCGAGTTATCACTCGGACAAGATTTCCCGTTCAAGGTCAGTGACCTTGACTTTTGACTTGATGACCTCAAAATGAATAAGGGTCATCTAATGGTCACCACTAGCCACCATGTCAATTTTTGAGGGCCATGGGTGCAAGCAATTTCGAGATATCACTCGAACAAGCTTTTCACGTTCAAGGTCACTGTGACCTTGACCTTTGACCCGATGACCTCAAATTTAATAGGGGTTATCTACTGGTTACCCCCAGCCTCTATGTCAAGTTTCAGGGCATGGGTGCAGGCAATGTCGAGTTTTCACTCAGAAAAGCTTTTCGTGTTCAAGGTCACTTTGACCTTGAGCTTTGATCCGTTGACCTCAAAATCAGTAGGGGTCATCTACTGGTCAGGCCTAACCTCCAAGTCAAGTAGGAGGACCATAGGTTTAGGCATTATTAAGTTATCACTCAAACAAGCTTTGGTCTACCGACGGACCGACCTAAAGACCAACATGTGCATCTTCTTTGGAGGGGGCATAATAAATACTTACTACAAACAAAATATGGTTGCATTAAGTCAACTGATACTAAAGATATTGAATATATTACTGTTTTCCTATGTTTAGTAACACTGACCTTGACCCCCCCTGCGAAGAAGGGTATTAGATGAACAAGTTTTCTAAGTTTCAAAGTGATATATTTGATAGTTTCCGTGTAAGTGACCTAACGCAAAACTTAACCAACACCGCCAATTCTCAAAATCAACCAAAATACATAAAATTGATGGGGTTTTTACCCGAAAAGACAGGGAGCACTCAGCATCTTTAGCATACAATGTGAAGAAGCGTATTATATGAACAAGTTTTACAAGTTTCAAAGTAATAGGTTTAATAGTTTCCATGTAAGTGACCTAACACAAAACTAAACTAACACCGGCAATTCTCAAAATCAACCAAAATACATCAAAATTGATGTTTTTTAGCCCAAAAGACAGGCAACAATCAGCATCTGTAGCATACAATGTGAAGAATCGTATCAGATGAACAAGTTTTCCACGTTTCAAAGTAATAGGTTTGATTGTTTCCATGTAAGTGACCTAAACGCAAAACTTAACCAACACCGGCAATTCTCAAAATCAGCCAAAATACATTATTGATGTTTTTTACTCCAAAAGATAGGCCAAACTCAGCGTCTTTGGCATACAATGTGAAGAACGGTATTAGATGGACAAGGTTTCCAAGTTTCAAAGTATTAGGTTTGATAGTTTCCATGTAAGTGAAATAAACGCTAAATTTAACCAACGCCGCCGACAACGACGACGACGACGCCGACGGTGAAGTGGCGACAATAGCTCGTTTTTCTTTCCAAAAATCAGACGAGCTAAAAAACGTATGCCCTGAAAACATCTGAGAAAAGTATTGTACCATGTATGGACAATAAAGTGCATGGAATGTATCTCTTTTAGCGCAATGTTTTCTAAAAGCTGTCTGCTTCATAAGGCATCAAAAGCTGCCTGCATCACAGAAACGGCAAAAACACAAGTTATATTTGCCACAATAACCTTTTATCTTTTCTGGACTGCAGAAACATTAGTTTTCCAAATTTATTAATTTCGGAGTGTTACAACTTACAACGTTTGACTAATAATATAAATGTGTCATGCTTGAACACAGGGAGCCTTTCTAAATACGTATTTAAGGGAAACTTAGAGGAGAAATTATAGCAACTATAATCCAAATATGCACATGCATTTGAGGAAGGTAGAATTCCACTCCCTACGATATAAACATGCCACACAATGTATGATTCAACATTGCAACACACTGTTAGATCTTGGTTTAAAAGTTCATGTGAACACAAAGCCACATGTTTGGAAGACACATTGATTCTAGGATGTGGGAAAGGCAAATTAATACAATAGTTCTAACTTCTAGTATACAATCAAGCATACCTCAAAATGCAAAATTCCCTGCAGAAAAATCAAGTTATAATTAGATATAATTAAATTAATCAATGTAAAACATTATTAATTGAAGTATTTTAAAAAACAAGGGTCATTACAACAGATAGCAACCAAAAATATACTTCCTCTGACATCAGCATGCTAGCACAATTTATCTTTAATTATAAATGAGTTTTATTCCATTTACTAGTTCTCATTAGGAATGTCAAACCAAGAGTGCTCACCACATGCAAAAACAAACTCATATCAGATTTCCTCAAGTTAAACAAGAGCTGTCAGAGGACAGCATGCTCGACTTTTTCGATTTTGCCAATAAAACAAAACTCTTGGCTGTTGGTGGAGGTAATGATGGTTAAAAGATATTGTAATTGTTTAAGCTATATCTCTAATGGTTTTGAAAAAACAAATGATTTGGTATGAATAACTTAACCAGAATTCTAAATCGAAAAAGGGCCATAATTCTTTTTTAAAAACCTTGACAGAGTTATATACTCTTTTCTGTTGATGGAGGTTATGATGGTAAATAAGTATTTTAAGTGTATAAGCTATATCTCTAATGTTTTTGAAAAAAACTTGAGGTGGTACGAATAACTTAACCAAAATTCTAAGTCAAAAAAGGACCATAATTCTTACAACAACCTTGACAAAGTGATGTACTCTTGTCTGTTGATGGAGTAATGGTGGTGAACAAGTGTTGAAATTTTTAAAGCAATATCTGCAATGGTTTTGAAAAGAAATGAATAGGTACAAAAAACTTTACCAAAGTGTGACACCAACGCCAACGCAGACGTCAACGCAAAGGCTAGTAGTATAGCTAGCCTTTTTTTTCGAAAATTCGAGCTAAAAATGGTATTAAATTCTACTCATGCAAAAGGAATGTAAATTCATCTCAATATTGCCTTAACAAACCTTAACCCTTTCCGACATACAGACGCTTTCTGACATCTCTGCAACAGACGTCTTCTGAAAACATTACGGCAAAAGGCAAAATTGCTCATAATTTCAAAGTCGTCTGCTGCATATTTGTTGCGTGTAGGGTTAAAGATTATTAAGCATTTCAAGGCTTGCCTGCTCATTTAACATAAAATAAACCACAATTAATTTAAATGTAAATTGATATGCTATTGTTTTGTTAACCCTTTCCCACCCCACTTACAGACGAACTTAGATGCATCTGCAGCAGACGACTGTGGAAAGCATTGTGCCAAAAGGTGAAATTGCCCTATTCAAAAGTCATAAGTTATACATGTACCATCATTCATCGAAAATTATCATACTTTTCTTAGAATTTAGATGTTTTCCAAGTCAGACATCGGCTGCAGATAGAGGTTATGTGTCTCTTTAAATTGTAAACTTTGAACAAATCAATGATTGGATAGCATCCGATATTAACTTAAGTTTATAAATGAGAATGATTTACCTTTATGTTAGAAATAATGATACTTTAAAAGGAATACTGTCACTATACTTTATGTAAAATGCATGCTATAGCTGTGGGCATTGATCTGTAGTTCAAATTTGTCGAGACATCTTATAATTAATTATAGGTTTGTATAGTTGCAATATCTTAGTACGGTTAAATTATATGAAACATGGTGAATTTTGAAACCCAAATATACAAGTTTAAGGGGAAAAGTAGAATTCAAAACTCTAAGCCCTTCAATATGATGCGAGCCCATCCATAGGAAAAGTCTTTTTTATTTGTGTATAACCAGATAAGCCTGTGCATCCAGTCTGGTCAAGTTGTAGTGTTCACACTTAATGACTTACATAAGCTTGTTAGAAGCGTCAGTCAAATTATGTACATTCTTATTTATAAGACTGTAGATGACTAGATGTATATACTGATCAGAACCTACAGAGCTAATAAATGCAAACCTGTACCTTATCACATTGATAAGCTTATAATGTACATACCTGTAAGCCTGGGTTCATCTTGTATGTGTGCTTATAGAATGTAAATCTGTAATACAAGCTGGGGAGCTGCCTCAAGAAAACATTCAAACATTCGTATAGAGCAGGCATCAATATCTTCAATCTGCATTACCATGTAGTAACGATATTTCTCTTCTTTCGTAAGTTTTGGACTTCTACTTTTTATTTCATTGTACATGTATTCGATTTGCCTGAAACATCAAGTGTACAACTGCATCATGTTACATATTTCTACTTTATTACACTTACAGAGGCCTAGATATGGGAGATTATACTGGTCTTTTCCCTACAATATAATTATTATTTCCCTTGGATAAAAATCAGATACTTTTAACCTTTACCCATTATCAATAAATCTGCAGCAGACAACTTTGACAACATTTAGACAAACCTATAGAAGAATGTTTGATGTGCCTCAGCAAACATTAAGAGACCGTTTTTTTGGCAAAATCGATCCCGTTCATTTTAGAAATGATACTTTATTTAGAATAGAAGAACAACAGAAATTTTAGGAGAATTTGCAAGCAAGGTCAGCGCTCGGGTATAGCTTGACAAATGTGTATACACAGAGGTTGGCAGGAGAAATGGCCTTTGAAATAGGCAAAAAACATAAAAATCTGCCTATGAGTAACAAGTGGCTGTATGCCTTTTTGAACAGAGGAACACTGAAATGGCTTCCTTAAAACCTCGCCAACTTGTAAGTGCTCGAGCGAATAATGCAACACCAGAGGTAATCCACACATATTTCAATAATTTGCAAAAAGTTATAGAAGAAAATGAATTGTTTCAAAATCCACAACATATTACGTTACACTTTTTGTATGAATAAGATCCATAATTATTTCTTTAAATATTTGATTAAATTAAATACCTTAGTCAGTATACCTTGGTTCTTCTCTACAAGCTGTGATTAATTGAGGTCTTTCTATAATAGCTGGATATAAAATGGATTATAACACACAAAAACGAACGTAAGATCATTAATTTTGTATTGACAGTTTACCCTAAATAAATGGTTAAATGTTATCCCATATGTCACACCAATATTTAATCATTGAAACGTCGCCAAAAATTCCAACCAAATTCATGGTCAGGATTTGCGAAGAGAAAGAGAAAGACGCCGTCGCATATATCATGCAAGATAATAACAAAATGAAATATATTCAAATAACGCATGAAAGTCAGGTTTATTTACCTTATTACTGGACCCATCATAGAAATGGTCATCGCAAATCGGACAAACCACAAGGTCCATGATGTGACTTTGACATTTTTTTCTCCGTTTTCCCTGACATTATTTTCTCCGATTTCGCTGATATTAATTTCCCCGTTTCCCCGTTTTTCCTGGTAATCTGAAAAGTACCATCTAAGGTTTAAAAATCAAATCACTAATGATGGCCCTATGATGGCCCTATGATGAAAGCTGCAGTCAAACCAAATGCAAGCATATTTTCTTGATTGTAATAATCTTTAGCCAGGAGAACGTCAGTCACAATGTCAAAATAAAATAACTCAATGGATGCACATGCAAAAAGAACATTCAGATATCCAAAATATGGATCCTCGTCATCTTCGTTTGGACTACCACATAGATCCTCGTCATCTTCGTTTGAACTATCCCTATCAGTATCAATTCTGATCATTTCTGTGCCTGCAGTGACAATTTGGTCCGAGGGCTTACTTCGTCTGCTCCTGTCCTGTGCGCACAGGATGGCTGCGTACATGGTTTGGCCGTTTCTCCTTCCTCGCGAACTTCAGGGTTTTTACACCTTGGGCTGTGTGGGAGTTTCGTTTTGGACGCCATTGTTGTGCCTCTACCGAATGATTCATAAAGACTGATAACGTGAAATAGCGGGTTTTTAGTATATATATAGGATCTGACATGAGTTGTCATTTTATATAAAGTTTTATTAAACGAGTTTAAGAAATTTTTTTATTAAGCGAGCCTTTGGCGAGCTTAATAATAAATTTCTTGAACGAGTTTAATAAAACTTTATTAAATGACAACGAATGTCAGATTCTTTTTATCACATGACGAAAACACACAAAGAAAAGCGGGTTTTCCAAAGCTATTTTAATTTCGTCAGTAAATCGTATAACAATGCCACAAATAATTATTCCCGAGGTCATATTCAGCTTAGTTTATTAAAAAGAATAATAAATAACACTCATGAGATATTATATCTATCACATAAAGTGACTTATGAGGCGTATTTCGATAAAAATGTACTTAACGTTAACAATATTTCTAGATGAAATGTACGGGTTTTGGCGCCAAAGTGACTAACGTATGACGTCAAAACGATGACGTGGCGTCATTTTACTAGTATTAGGTCATGTTATATTACACACGTTGTATATATACGGAATATTACGTTGCGGGAGCGATAAAAGGGTTTGTATTGCACGACAAGTAGCGTGGAAAAATCGATATCTTACGAGACCGAAGGTCGAGTAAGATATGGATTTTCCCACGCGACGAGTCGTGCAATACGTACCCATTTATCGCTCCCGCAACGTAATATTCCTTTTATTATATACCTACGATCTATGAAGAGCGAAAAAACTATTAAATATACAGATTCAATACATTGTTTATTGGGGATACCTCGCTGAAAGTATTCCGCGCACTGTCTGACGTCACAATCTTGTATTTACACCGCATGTAGATACGGAATTTTAATCTGTCGTGGTGTATTTGCGCATGTCAATCTGTGTGTATTTCCACCGGAAAATGTACATGCATATAATAAAAAGAAATACGTAATGGCTATATTACATCGGATACAAGCAACGTCATGTGATAAAAGCCAATATCAAATTTCGCCCAAATCTGGTTGGTTAAAATTTTGAAAAAAATTCTCTGTAATTATCTATGTTTTATCATTTTAAATGGTTATGTTATGTATGTGGAAGCTTGTCTTTCTTAAGTGCACCCTTACTTCATCCAACTTTTATTTATTTTTTCGGCATGTCCTTCCTGTAACTAATATGTAATTAGCATATAATGCCATATTATTTCATTAAAGATGAAACTTCTTGGTTCATCATCAACAATGTATAATAACTCATTCATACTGATCAATTTTTTTCCTTCAAACTAACGGCATTTTCCTTTACATTATGTTATACACTTAACTCAAAAAGTGGTTAATACTTGTAAATACTGTTTCAGCCTGTATCTTTATGGTTGTTAATACTTGTAAATGTATTAGTTTTATTCATATATGCATTAATTATGTTTTCACTCTGTGTGAGTAAGTCAAAATGACCTAATAAATGCATTGTTACACTAAGGACATGTTTGTTATTGAAAGGACAGAATGTTGTTACATAAAGGAAAAACTGACACATATGGTTAAGTTTTCATTTTATTTATAACTGTAAACATTCAAACAAATAACTATTTATGTTCAAATTGCATCAGTAATACAGCAAGTTGACAAGATCCTCTATAATTGCAGTACATATTTCCGAAACAATAAACCATTATCTATGTTATTGGAAAGACCCACTTTGTTACTGGAAGGAACTGTCACATAAAGCAATATTATTATAAATGTTTAACCCTAACATCTGCAAACCTGTGGAGAAAACATCAATAAAACTGCTTGAAACATACAGATATTATTTAAATGATTGTTATAAGATAAACACACACACCTTGACTATGTTATTGGAAAGACAAACCATGTCAATTAATGGAAAAAAAATAAATCTTGATAAATAGGATCTTATAAATGCTGCATATGAAAATATTGACTAGATTTTAAGCTGCACATTTGTGAATTGAATGAGAGAGACCAACACTATCGAGTTCTTAACCAAGGAAAAAATGATTTATGTCTAAATCTGTAAAGCACAAATATGTTTCTGTTACAGCAAGGAGTTACTTGCTTTATAATCATGCAGTAGATATACATGTTTATTTTAATGTGGTCAGCTGAAATATATATAAATGTACTATGACCAAACTATTAATGGTAATCAATCTTAGAGTTAACCCCATCTCCCATCAATTGGCTTTTGAGGTCTGCAGAATATGGCATTTGAAAACAGTGACAAACGGAGAAATTGCTCATAATGTGCAAGTTGTCCATTTGCAACAATGTAGTGGACTCAATTTATTGTTCTAAAAGTCTTTTAGAAAGGGTATTCTCTATGTTTGTCCTCATGTTTTCAAATTGATTTGCTGCAGACTTGTTTCATGAGGGAGAGGATTTAAAAGTAATTATCAAAACTGTAGCTGCAATGGCGCTTTTCAATTTTCCAACATACAACACATCTTCTTTGAAATCATAATGTCTTTAATAGTACCTAATTGTATTCTTGTTAAGCAATTTTAAGAGTCTCCTGCTTCAAAACCCTCTGGCAAAATAAGTTGGCATAACTGGTCACTTAATTACAGAATCAGAAACATTGTGATTAAAGGCGAAACTGCTCATTTCATCTATTCCCACAATTTGTTCAACAATCGTCTGCATCATATACATATAATGTTTTGTTCCTGCTGTAATGTGTACCGGGTCCTTCACGGAGTTATGCAATCGCGGGTTACCCATCCATGCACTAACCGCGATGTACGTTGCTTAACTTTGTGAAAAAGTCAATTACCATTTTCGCTATAAAACCCGGCTTTCACGGCAAGGCCGTAGAAGTGGAATGATTACCTATACCCCATTCGCATTACACTGAAAAACAAATGACATCAAATATATTGCTTTAAATTAGGTTCATTTTCTGGGAATGACGTAACAGTAACATATAAGAAATTATGTTTGTTTATTTCCAATCTCATTAAAATCATCTCCTATTAACGCTACGCATAGGATCTGAGGACAACCGATAGAGGGTCACGTTCAGACGACCTTACCACCAGCCAATCAGAACCTTGCTTTTACGTTTTTGAAAGTGAAAGTAAAAGTCGATATTTACCAAAGAAATCTATATTTAGCATGGGATCCCAATTTTCGCATAGTGATTTACACGCCTGTATAGTTCTTATGACGCATCATGGCTACAAATGCGGAAATGAGGCAAAACACCGATACAGTCTTTCCCTGGCCATACAGCATCGAAAAGTGTTCTTTAGTGGTTTTGAATGGTCTATTTTAAATTTGCTCAACTTTGTCAATTGACGCCATTTTGAAGGTTAAGCCAAACGTTTGTTGAAACAAGTCCTCTGATTGGTTCAAATAAAAATAGCTTGGTGGATCTAAAAATAGCGATATTGGAAATCTGATAAAACAAGAAGATGAAATCGAATGGATCGCCATCAGATCTTACATTTGGTCAGATCGTGTACTTTAGTCAGATTGGTTTATTTCTTGCAATGATGTAACGGCACTAAAAGGGCCTTTTGGTGTATTGCCCACCATTATATTTACATCATCATATTCACTTGCAATATAGGAGTGCATGCTCAAAATTGTCCTATTCTTTGTCTATTCTTCTGTGTATCTTCTGTCCAATTTTCACTCTGTGAGATCTTCCCATCTTCTTTGTCTATATAACCATTTTTCTTATCTGTGTCACACTTTTCTGACCCTTTGGTGCTTTAAGAATGCTTGATTAATCGTACATTTGCCAAATGCTCTTATTCTCTGTCAGTGACAGGACATATTTCTTGTACAATTTTTCGGTCCACAGTCATGTCTGTACCTTTCTCTACCATTCTGAAGATAATTTTGTCTCTTTTTGAGATCTGTGTCTCGTCTAACACTAAAATTACCTTTGTCCTTCCGCGTTTGACATTGTCATTTTCTGAAAAATTAAGACCATCTTTTGAACTTGTGACTTTTAACAAGTTTTAGATATCAACAAAGGTTCGAAATATGCATTTGTTATTGGTCATTTCGGAAATTTAAAAGAGAAATACACTAATACAATCCTTTCATTTTAAGGCAATTTGTATATTAACTTAACCTTTTCCCTGATAAATATTTTAAAGAGTTGTCTGATTCAATAAAGATTGACGAAAACTGTTATTTCTTGAAGGAACTGTTAAACTAGGTTGAAAACATTGTGACAAAAGGGTAAACTTCATATGAGCAATTTCTCCTTTTGTCACATGATTCTTATGAGGTCTGCATCAATGAAAGGGTTGAAACCAATGTACTTGAAATCAATGAACCAGACAGTATTTAACCTTTTCTTTGAAGGCAATTCTAAGAGACGTCTGCTAAAAAATAAAAAATCTGGGAAAAAAAGTTGTCATAGCTGGGCTATTGGATGTAAAACTTTATTACAGAGTTAAAAGCACTGTGAGAAAAGATGAAAATACTCTTTACCCTTTGTTTTACATTGTTTTCAAAAAAATTATCTGTTGCAAGATTTCGTCTTAATATGCGAAGGGGTAATAAAATGTCCTTTCAATAACATACTGCAATCTTTCCAATAACGAAAACTTGAGATTAAGTAATAAGTATATAAACATCAGAAAGTTTTCCCTTTTTACCTTTTATCTATAACTGTACATCTATGTGAACTATGTGTATACGTTTAAAGTAATAATTCTACAATATGATCATTGAATGTAAGATTTGGCTTTATTATCTCCTTGCAATAACGATTTTTGTATTTGCAATAACAAAAGAGTCCGCTATTTAAAGGACCGTTATTGGAAGGACCCACACATGTGTTTAAATCAATTTATCAACTAACAATAAAAGGGAAACAACTATAACCATAGTGAATCGGGATTGCTTGACATTTTCTTACTGTAGCATGATACAAATATTTCTTGCTGGTCAGTGGTATGCTTGCAAAAGTGTTACATAAAGGACAACTTTTAAAATTATGCCATCAGTTACTCACCAACTTCTTCAAATGTTTCCCTCCACACAATGCTCATCGTCACGAATCACCCTGGCTGCCATCTTTGAAATATGTACCTTCTTTTGAAGAGTCACTTGTTTGTAAAAAACCCAAAGGATATGTTCTACACGCACTAGTGTTATTTAAAGGACAAAATAATACGGAATCTAGGGACAGACTTTAAACATATATTTGTGTAGCTAATACTGATAATTGCAGTCATAATAGATTGTAAAATGCTTTATAATATGTGATTAATAGCTGTAAAGAAGAAATTTTGCCTCAGACTAGTTCATTCCTTTAATAATAAAGTCTTGAATGCAAAATTTCAATTTGGGGACAAGCAAAAATACACATTTCTGGGTATTACAACAGGTCAAATGCATATTTGTTATCTGTATATGAATAGGAAAACTTGTTTATTTTATAAAACTCAATGCTAATGACATATTCCTGTTTGGATTTAATCAATATATTGCGGTTTTTGAGAAAAATGCCAAGGACAGCTTTTCGGGCGAAATTTGATATTGGCTCATATGCTGTCAAGTTTACATTGTTTACATGTGCTAGAAAATTTAAAATGAAATGCTTATTAAAATTGACCCGTTATTTGTGCCTAATTATACCAAAATGAACATTCGGAAGTTTTGAAATTAATAGCAATTACTGTAATGAAAGTGCACTTCTTGCATAGGTCTTGCATTTTATCATATCAGTTTGTGTGCAGATAGAAGGCGAACAAAGTATTCTCTTATCGGCTTGCGCGAGGCCACCGGCTGATATGGATCTTCAGTTATCAAAGCAAAGAAATATCTTAAAATCGTGTTTCATGTGACTTCACTTTTTTCTAATATATACTACAGGACAATGAGGTGAATGCTGACAACGAGGTGAAGACAGACACATGTGAGGTCACAACATCCTGGTCACGCGGCACCATTCAAACCAAACCATCGGCAAGGCGTTCCACAAACACATGACAAAGAATTTACCACAGGTTCCCAACGGCGTTACCCTGGATACCGGAAGTGATGTCTCCACAGGCACAAAAGGTTTACCTGTAGGATTTGAGAAAATACTTCGGTTTACCCTTTCTTGTTTCGGGAATACCTTTAAAGCGTGCTTAGCTTAGTAGTTTTAAAGAATTTAGAGGTATGGGTCTAGCTGTAGGATATGATGGGGTACCTGTGTGGCTTAATGGCAACAATTTCCTTTAATAAACCCCTTTTAGTAAAACAATATTGACTACCATTAAATATATATAAGGATATGTCAATGTGTCGTTCTTGACCAGGGTGATGAATTCTGGAAAAAAAAGTAATATTTGATGAATAGCCTATGGCAAGCAATCACTCATTAATGATGAAATAGATATATAAATATGTCAATTAGCGTGGAAGAATTGTTATGGATACATGGGTAATCCAAGCCAGTGATGTATTACGATTGACCCAATACGTTGCAGTGCGTTACTCTAACATTCGATATTAACATTTTGATTGGCATAAATGCAGTTTATTCAGTATCTAACACTTGCCTGAAATACAACCGTGTGAGGTAACTCTGAATACACCCTCAGGTCATGGATACTAGAAATCGTACTAAGAAATAATTGAGCCGTCACGCAAGAAAATATTCCTAAGATTGGCTATGAACTCTTCCGAATTATAATCTGTACACAGGCATTTTAAACAATCAAAATTGAAGGGTTATATTGTAAGTGCCCCATACCGTGAAACTTTGTTGAAACTTTATTTCTACCTTTACACACCACCTGGAAGCAGCGTGACGGACCGCCTTTATAGGAAATGTGGCTAAATACAGATTGTTTGCACAACCCAATCGTCTAAACTTGTATATATATATTCATGCTGCACCATTCAGATGTTTTGTTTAATTAATGGTAATGGTAATTTTTGACACTTGAATACTTTTCAATGATGCTTGTTTAACTACATGAACAGAGAAGATCATGATCAGATTGCGCCGAGGTACGGGCTGAACTGGATCTTCACTAGTCCCAACGTCCAGTAGGTGTTTCTTTGCGTGACGCGACTCATCTGATAAATGTTGGGTTTTCAGATTTAAAAAAAGCATTGCCCAGAGGTCTAGATAAGGAGGAGCAAAGTGGTATTTTCCACACAATATTTCTCTTATGACTCATTTAAACGCTATGTTGTGGGTACTCAAAAGAATTGTCTCAATGAGACTATTTTTGTGAGTACCCACATCATAGGGTTTGAAGGTCATGTTATGATTTTAGGATGTAAAATACTCTCCTTATCTAAAGCTTTGTAATACCTATACTATTCCCTGAAGACATTAATCATCTTAAAAATCATTGCCAATCATATGTCTAACTGAAATGATATTGAAAGCGACTTTTGAAATATCTGCAAAGATAATTCCTGCGATGCGGGGTCTTATTGCATTTGTGAACAGTGAAGACTCAGATAATTATGTGTATAAGCACAGAAAGAGGTAGCCAATCATATGCCCTAGTATTTATCCACAGGTCAGAGATGTACAGTATTTGCCAACATAACAGAGGAACAACACGAGACTCCCGTACAAACTGAGCGCATATTAAGGCAGTTCATTGTTGACAAATTGAAACTTGCTCAAGACATTGTAGACGGGATTCAATTTGAACGTGTTCACCGTATGGGTCAACGTCCTTATGCTGGTCATATTTCCCGCAAAATTATCGCCAAGTTCACCCTATTTAAGGATAGGGAAACGGTCAAGAGACAGAAAAGGGTACTCGAAGGCACCAATTGTTTCGTCCATGAGCAGTTCCCTCATGAGATTGCTGCACGCAGGAAGGCACTGTTACCTAGGCTCAAGACGGCTAAACGCGAGGGAAGGTCTGCGTGGTTAAGCTACCATACTCTATATGTGGATGGCGCTCCAGTGCGTAATAATCAGTGGTAGGGGTGTTTGGAGGCTGGACTATCTGTTCTGTCATGGAACATACATGGACTTACCCGATCACTGTTAGAGGATCAGGAATTTATTGATAAACTGTATAAGCATGATATAATTTTCTTATACGAAACATGGGGGAACAATAGATCGAAATTTGACATTAAGGGATACAAATGTTATAACCTTTTCAGAAAGTTTCAAAATAGAAGAGCACGGCGTTGTAGCGGGGGCATTGTGATTTATATAAAAAACTGTATTAATAAAGGTATTAAAATTGTGAAGAATCATCACGATACAATCATATGGCTGCATTTGGACAAATCGTTCTTTAAAATAGATAATGATATTTTTCTGGCAGGTGTATATTTGTGGGTAGAGAATTCACCAGCATACTATTTTATTAACGATGATCTGTTTACTTTATTACAAAACGATATATATGCGTTTGAGTCACGTGGTACTGTTTTGATTACCGGTGACTGCAACGCACGTGTCGGTAACGGTGATAGGAAGGATAACATTGTGTGTGATAGTTCAATAAATTATATTGATGACGATTCATATTGTCCAGACGTACCGTGTGATAGAGTATCTATGGATACTTTATGCAATCCTCATGGTAATAAACTATTAGACTTATGTAAAGCGAATTCATTTCGCATAGCTAACGGCAGATTAGGCTCTGATCATGGTGTTGGTAACTATACATATACAGGTACATTGGGGTCTAGTGTTATCGATTATTTACTATTGCGGGATTGTGATTACAGTACTATAAACAGGTTTAGTATTGAGCCGTTCTGTGAATGGTCTGATCATGCGCCCGTAGTATTTTCTATTGTATGTAATATTGTTGATAGCATCACTAATGATCAGTACGTCCGTACTGATATTAAATGGAATGCTGACCTACGTGATAATTTTAGACGTGGTCTAATTTCCAAACTATCGGCATTTAATGCAGTTACGGAAAATGTTAACTTTAATTATAGAAATGATGTTAATAATTTTATATCTACCTTTACAGACATTATAAAAAATGTCTGTGAACCGTTATTTTGTAAACATTCTGTTGTATATAGTAAACCACGTGCAACTAGTGCATTATGTAAAAAGGCCGAATGGTTCGATAGTGAGTGTTTAAATGCTAATTTTTTTATTTAGATGCTGTTAATAGATTCAATATGTTTAAAATCGATGTTAATAGAATTGAAATGTGTTCACGTAAAACCACTTATAAACATTTGATTAAACTCAAGAAACGCAGTTTTGAAAATAGAAAATTGAAAAATAATGAGAGCTTGCGGCATTCTCAGCCTAAAGCATTTTGGAAGCTTTTTTCACATAAAAATAAATCAACAAATGATAACGGCATTACTATACAGGAATTTCACGAGTATTTTTCAAATTTAAATATTAATTTGCCTACTGCTTTGAATAATAATGCGGAACAGTTTTGCAATACTCATGATTTTAATGAGAATGACTGTATTTTTGAAGAACTCGACAAACCGATCTCATGTACTGAAGTGGAGTCCGTTATACGATCCTTAAAAAGAAACAAGTCATTTGCAGGCGATCATTTATTGAATGAATATTTTATCGAATCAAGTGATATATTGTTGTCACATATAGTCGATATTTTTAATGGTATTTTGAATAGTGGATTATTTCCTGAGAGCTGGATGGAGGGTATTATTGTTCCCTTATTTAAAAAAAAATGACCCCTGCAATGTTGACAACTATAGGGCCATTACATTAGTAAGTTGCTTTTCTAAAATATTTACAGGGGTTCTAAACAAAAGGATAACAGATTGGGTTGCCAATAATGATATTATAAGTGATGCTCAGTTTGGGTTTAAAAAAGGGTGTTCAACTATCGATGCTATTTTTGTTTTAAACTCTGTTATAAGTAAAGTATTATCTGACAAAGGTAGAATAGCGTGTGCCTTTATTGATTTTTCTAAGGCCTTTGATAGCATATATCGAAAAGGGTTGTGGTTTAAAATGTACCAGTTAGGTTTTTCAGGTAAACTATTACGAATTATACGTGACATGTATTCAAAGGTTAAATCACGTGTCAGGGGTTGTAGACCGTATTCCGAATTATTTGAATGTTCGGTGGGTTTGAAACAAGGGAAGGTAATTTCCCCATATTATTTTCACTCTTTTTAGAGGACTTAGAGTTATCGTTATTAGATGGAATTCACAGTGGTTTGTCCCTGGAAGATTTGTCCCTTATATTGATGTTGTTTGCGGACGATATGGTCATCTTTGGTAAGTCACCAGCTGATTTGCAGCATAGTTTGGATCTATTGAAAACCTATTGTGGTACATGGGGTTTACAGGTTAACCCTGAGAAAAGTAAGATAATCGTTTTTAGGAAGAGGGGGCCTTTACTGGATACTGAAAAGTGGACCTACGATGATATGCCATTGAATACTGTCGATAATTTTAATTATTTGGGGACAGTGTTTAACTATACGGGTAATTTTTCACTGAATCAGGAAACATTAGCTGGTAAAGGATTGAAACTTTTTACACCCTGTTAGCAAATACACGTGATTTTATGTTGAAGCCTTAAACCATCTGCCAGTTATTCGATGCATTCGTTGGCTCTACTCTAAATTATGCATGTGAAGTATGGGGATTTGGTAAATCAAAAACCATTGAACGTATCCATCTGAAATTTTGCAAAGTGCTACTAAAATTAAATCATCTACATGCAATATGGGTATATATGGGGAATTAGGGAGATATCCTCTGTATGTGAATAGGTATGTGCGTTTAATTAAATATTGGTGTAAGGTTGTTAATACCAATAATGTTATTGTAAAGTTCTTATACAAAGTATTTATCAGTTTTTGTCAGATATCACTCCAGATCAGAAATGTTTTATGTGTATGGATTCATTGCATTTCATTTATATTTGAAACCATAATTTGAGTTTTGAATAAAGATACACATCTAAAAGTACATAAATTTAGTTTCTAACACGTTTACAATTTATTTATTTGTAAAGTGAAGCTGTTGGTTTCAGAAACGTCGCTTGTACAACAAATCAGCTAATGTTTTGTTTGTTTGGAGTTTAACGCCGCTTTCAACAGCTTTGGTCATATCACGGCGGTTAGTGCACCTACCCATGTTTTCCTGGCTTTCCTACACCAGTACTTACACAACATTCTTTCGAAGCCACTGACTACTTTCTCACATAGATCAGAGGTGAGAGGCGATGGAAAAATCGCCCGAAAGAATGTCGCCGCAACCGGGTATGGAACACGTGACCTCCAGATCACGGTCAGCTAATGTAATCAACTTACAATTTCTAGAAATAACCAACCATAAACTGGTCGCATTTATACAAATGTTAACGATGAACCGTTCAACCGTATAAGCAGCCTTATTAACCAAATGTTTGTGATTAGTGTTAATCTGTCAATATTATTGTCTGTAAAGCCTTTTGGAAATAAAGTAATAAGTAATAATAATAAGTAATATTCCTGGCGATGGTACATCAATACAATGTTCACTGATTTGTTATGCAACATAGAAATGTTAATATTAACGTTTTCCCACATGAAGACGCTTTCTGGCGCCTCTGCAAAATATGCTATTTGAAAACATTGTTGCAAAAGGATAAATTGCTCGTAATGAGCAAGTTCACTTTTTGCCACATTTTTTTACTACTACAAACGTTAATTGTTCTTTCCTATTTAGAGAGTCCATATATGTTTGACTTAATGTTTTCAACGTTGTCTGCCGCAGATTTGTTGTAGATCAATCTGGGAAAGTGTTAGTCTACAAAATAATAATAAATACTCTTTACTTTGGCCGATGGATACATAATAGTATTGTGTAGATGTTAGATACAGAAATAACTAAAGATATATTCAAGGTTTCACCTTACTATTTTTTTGGTATATTTTTTGTTCATTTTTTTAAAATTTTATATCTGTTGATCTTATAATATTGTACATAAAACGTACTCAAATTACACAATTTACGATGATGTACAAATGTACATATATTTTACTTACGGTTTACTTACGGTTCAGAGACCGCTGGAAAGCCTACGGCTTCTAAAGGTCCATCTCTTATGTTTATTACATATCTTGTATTTGTTGACAAGTGGCAGCGTGGGTTGAATTTTGAAGGGTGATTTTTCCAGTGTTTGTTTAAACTATTTTTAAAGGCGTTTATACTTGATGATGTTACGACTGCTTCTTGGAGAGAGTTCCAATGGTCCACTATTCTGATGCTAAAGGCATTTTTCCTTAGGTTTGTATTTGATGATTTTTTGAATAATTTGAGACTTTTTCCTCTTATTTTGTTGTAGTTTGACAGAATAAGGAAATCTTCTTTGGAGGTCAGATCATGTTTGTTGAGGATTTTTAATACTTGCAACATGTCCGCTCTTAGTCTTCTATATTCCAATGATGGGATTCCTAGGTGTTTTAGACGATCGGGATAAGGCAGGTATTGTATGTTAGATAGCATTTTGGTTGCTCGTCTTTGTACATTTTCTATGGCAATCTGGTATTTTCTTGTGTGAGGTGACCATACTGTACTTGCGTACTCCAGGTGAGGTCTGACTATCGATTTATATAGGTGTAAAAATATCGTTTTGTCCATATATGTAAAGGTTCTAAAGATGATTCCGAGGTTTCGGTTTGCAATTTTAATTTTGGAAGTAATGTGGGTGTGGAATTTAAGATCCTTGTCGACAATGACTCCCAAGTCTTTTTCTTCCTCGACATTTGTAATTACTTCTCTGCTTAGGTCCCTGCCTTTTATGAAATAATCTCCTGTATCCGAGTTATTTCCTAGGTGAAGCCTTTTGCATATGTCCAATCTTCTAGTGCTTCTAGTAGTTGTAGAGGGCAGGATTTCCCTTTCATGAACCCATGAACCCATATATTGCTTGTCATGTAAACGGTGTTATTGATTGGCGAAAAGAACAGTCAGCTGAACGAAAAAGTATAGAACAATTAGACCATTGTTATCATTTCACAGTAGCATCAATTTTCAAATCATACCACTTGATTAATTATTTACATCTATATTTTAAATTTACAAAAATAGTCATTATTGCTTCGTTAAACAAGGAACGTGGAATTTATCTACGTCCCTAGATAAAAGTGTTATGGTTTAAAAAGACATAGTTTGGGAAAACCAAATTCAATTTTGTTAGCTCTTTTCCTCATGCAAACGCTTTTTTGATATGTTTGAAGCTGAAGATGTTTTCAAATGTCCTTGTATGTAATTCAAATCGGCTGCTGCAGACTTAACAAAGTTGGTTTTCTTAATTGCAAAGCTTAAATCGTTTGTTAGTATGTTTTGAAAAATATGACATTTATTCTGTATAAGAAATTATTTTCTTTCAACAATATGTGTCTATGTGTTAGCAGTGTTTTGCTATTTAGAGTGAAATAATTGAGTTGAAAACAGGGTCACGATAAGAAACAGCTAAAGTGTCATTTACTCCCATCCCACGTACAACAAATCTGCAGAAGACGACTTTTTAAAAATTTAGGCTAAAATATGGGAAATCTCTTTTAAGATGTAAAGTATAATTAGTTATCTGAGTTTTGGCAAATGGAGTTATTGTAAATGATTAGCTTTTTCCCCCACTCTGTTGACAATGTATTCAAAACTCTTCTGCTTGTGGGGATGGTTAAATGTTTATAATTATTGAAGAATCTGTAAGCAAGGAATAATTTTTCATTTAAAAAGAACCATTGTAAGAGCGCTGTCAAATGTCATATGAAGCAGTCACTCCTTTTGACCGATATAATTATCTGTCAAAATATACCATGACACATAATGTTGATATTAGATTTACATGTCTCGCTTCAAGGATGCAATACGTCATATAAGTATGACAGAGCTTGTATGTTATGTTTAACTAAACGCAAGTAGACTTAGAATTTGTTATCATCTTTTTTTTTTTGGCGATTACTTTTATTATGCTTTATGCTTAGCAAGTCCGTATTATTAAGCGTTGTAATGGACATTCAACATGTTTTCATTTATGGGTATTTTTAAAACAATTGTAAAATTAAACAATTTTAGGCCAAAATATTCATATATTTGAAAAGGTCATAGGAAAAGGAGAAATTGCTAACTATGAGATAATTCTCCTTTTACAGGAATGTTTTTTAATTCGTCTGTAAAAAGACGTCAAATGTAGACAATATCATAGAAAGGGTAACTTAAATGGTAGTTATTATAGTTGTGAACCACAATATTTTGGAAAGACAGTGGTGCAGAGGTAGAGCGTCGGCCTCTCGTATCGAAGGTCCCTGGTTTGAGTCCCATGATGAGCGGGCCCTGATTTTGGGATTTTTCCACACAAACGGGGCGAGTATTGGTTAAGTCTCCAGAAGCAGACATCGAGCGTGATTAATATAAGCTGAAAGCTTGCTTTGCAATCGACGTAAAATAAATAATGTTTAAATTAACCACAATATTTTCAAATGTTGTATGCAACAGATGGGTCAAAACACGTCTGCAAGTGGAACAATTATTAATTTAATGGAAGTGCATGGTAGCAAACAAGACTGAAAAGTATTTAACCCTTTCCCTCATATAGACGCTTTCTGACGCCTATGCAGCACACGGCTTTTTGAAAACATAGTGACAAAAGAAGAAATTGCACAAAACGTGCAATTTCTCCTTTTGCCACAATGTTTTCCACTTTTAGTCATAGGTTATCCATTCAATTATAGAGATTTTCTATTTGTTGACAAAATATGTTCCAAGTCGTCTGCTGCAGAGGCGTCCAAAAGCCTTTATATGAGGGAAAGGGTTAACTCTTTCCAACATATAGACGCTTTAAGTCGTCTCTGCAGAAGACCACTGTTAAAAACTTTTTGGCAAAAGGAGAAATGGCTCTCAATGAGCAATTACTCCTTTTTCAAAAAATGCTTTCAACTCTATGCAATTGCTCTCATAACACTTTCATTTTTAGTGATTTAAAAAAAATAAAATTACAGTTTTCAAAGCCGTCTGCGTCAAAGTTCTTGTATGCTGGATAGAGTTGGTCAGAAACAACAGTCTTCAGCAGAATTTAACTTCCTATACGAACCAAACAACAAATGGGTCACATCAAACGTGAAAAACAGACATTCATAACTTTCTACCAGCAAAAGTACAGATGAGATTGTGCCACTATGCATACTGATCATGATGTTCGCACTCTACTTGTTAAAGCTTTCTAGAAACATCTAGAGAACATCTAGAGAACAGTCATATTCAAACTCTTATAATACAAACTTATGATTTGATTATGAACACTTTGCTATATACAACAAATCTGCAGCAGACCACGTAGGCAAAAAATATGGAAATTATATGTCAAAGTTTAATTATTGAAAATATTTGAAACATTGCCCCAATGTTTTCAAAAGTAGTCAGCTGCAGAGGCGTTAAAAAGCATCTATATGTGGGAAAAGGTTATAAGTCATTAATTGTCAGACCTCCAAAGGTGTGATGTGGCCCATTTGTCAGCAGGATTAAAACATTGGTTGTGCACGAAGACTTGTCTTTTGCAAACTGTCTTTCCCTTTTATGTTTGAATAATTTCTGAACAACTTATAAAACATTTATCTTATGTTATGGCTTTGAAGATTTATGTCTAATGTTTATAACAGCAACGTATATATTGGGACTAACAAAGTCAATGCTTCTTTTGAGCAAGAACGTTCCACCTTTGAATTTAAACCCTTTCCCGCCTGCAGACGCATTTTAATGAAGGTTATCCATTCAATTATAGAGATTTTCTATATATGTTGGATATGTTCAAAGTCATCTGCTGCAGAATTATCGTATGAGGCAAAGGGTTAAGAGAAAGGTAAGCGAACACTGGGAAAACGAGATACATGTATTACTCATTTTGAACAAATCCTAGTTTTCCAACAACAACCTAAAACCTAGCGGTACATCAAGCCCTGGTGTCTGAAGGTGTGTCTAATGGGAAATTAGTTAAATAAGAGCTACAAAATGAAATGTGATTTGGAAAAATTGTTATAAATAAATGCAATTGTTAGTAGTTGTCTGACATGTTTTTCCTCTCTTTCTATTTTCGTCATTTTTCATGTTTTTTCCATATGAATGTTCACTGTATTCAAAGTACCTGAGGTATTTCAAACTGTGTCTTTTTTCTTTTCTTTTCATTGAAAAGTTGACTGTGAATATATATGGAATATATACAAAAAATAAATATACAATATCACTTATTTAAATATTTGTAAGTGTTTTTATTTTCATACCATTTTGAAGAGCCATAGAGACAAAGCACAAAACAATCAGTTATCCACTATTTCCACTTGAAGAGTTTGGGCTTTGCAATCTTAATCTGGACAATAATTGGACCATGGAATATGAAAGTAACAATCTCTTCAACCAATTGCTTATCTATCATTGTTTGCTTTCTTGAGAATTAAGAAGCATACCTAGTTGTTGGCTAAAAACAAACTACAAAGATTTAAACCTTCCCATAGCCAAACAACTTTGAAAGCATCTTGAATAGATTGTGAAAGATCACAAAACATTGAGACAAAAGGAGACATTACTCATTACGAGCTATTCACCTATTTCCAAACTGTTTTCAAACGTTGTCTGCTACAGACGTGTCAAGATGGATCTGCATGTAGGGAAGGGTTTAAAAAGGACACTTCATTGTAGTTTATATCATTGAAAATATGTTTTCCATTTGTTTCATAACAATTGCTGTGGCAAAGAAGGATTTCTTTTTCATTTTTTAAAAGAGCTTATTGTGTAGTAATATGACCTGTTGACGCATCATATCTGTTTTACGCCATTTTCAACATTATTTCAGTTATATCAAAGCGACAATTCACTTATTCATGATCCCTGGGTAAACAAACGAGTACTAGGCTAGGAAATGTGCCTTGCCCAAGGACAGCCCACCATGACCGTCGTGCCCAATTGGAGTCGAACCCGGGATGCCCTGTTTCAAATCCTAGACGCTAACCACTTGCCCACGACGGATTCCTCCATCATATCTGGTACCCACATACAGTATCTGATTGATCAAAAGCAAATTCATTCACAAAACTGACCAATCAGAGAAGTCTTATTTGGATAATAGAGTTCATTTTTGAGGACAATTTTTTACTATGATCATTTCGGGTCCAAGTCAATCATTCAATGTCTACTTGTACAGCAAAATCTGATAAAATATGATCTTGGATATTATCAAAAACAAAACCAATAAATAACTGTACATTTGACAGTTATGTTGAATTCAACTAAAATTTAAATGTTCCCGTTTTACATGTAAAACTCCCTTTACTGTAAAAAAAAAACTGTTTAAGATAAATACAAATATAATTTATCACAATTCACAGGTTTCATGCAAACCAGTTGTAGTTATAACTATTTTGAATGAAACCATCCATTTAATGAGAACTACCATACCGAGAGCTTGGCATAAAACGGTTGTAACTAAAATTGGTATTTTTTTACCAAAGTTAATCACCATGCCATAAAGTCTTTATAAGCGTTAAATCAATTTACTTGGTAAACAATGGAAATTTAGGTGCCATTGCTCGTTCTGAGCAATGGCACCTAAATTTGCATTGTTTACAAAGGGGTCAAAATTGCCCCTAAACCAGGGTTTTCAAAATAGGTTTTGAGTTACAACTATTTCACACCAAGCCCTCGACACAGTCAAACCTGTCTAACGCTATTATACAACAGAACAAACAAACCTTCCCATCCCTTAATTGTGACCCACTTTGGAAAATTATGAGTGAACAAAAACATTGCTGGAAAAGGAAAAATTACTTATTTTTAGCAATGTTACTTTTTTCAACAATGTTTCCTAAAGTCCTCTTCTGACTGGCTTCAACTTTAACCTGTACCATGGAAAATAGTTCAAAGCAGATGGTGTTTAAAGAAGGACCTTTTAGCAAGTGATAACTTATTGAAAATAGCCATGTAGCACTTTTACCACATCAAGACACATTTTGACACATCTGCAGCAAACAAGTTTTGATAACATTGTGACAAAAGTAGAAAAAAGCAATTTCCCCATTTGCCCTAATCATTTCAACTTTATACAATAAGTAAACTATCACTAATAGAGATTTTCAATATTTTCAAAGTGGTCTGTTGCAGATTTGTTGTATGTAGGAAAGAGTTATTATAGAACCCTAAACACAGGTTTAACCCTTTTTCTCATACGACAATTCTGCAGCAGACGACTTTGAACGTATTTTGTCAAAACATAGAAAATCTCCATAATTGAATGGATGACATATGACAAAAAGTGGAAAACATTGTGGCAAAAAGGGAAATTGCACGTTTTGTGCAATTTCTTCTTTTGTCACTATGTGTTCAAAAAGCCGTCTGCTGAAGAGGCGTAAGAAAGCGTCTATATGAGGAAAAGGGTTAACTATAGTAGTTTGTACATCATGATGGTTCCGTCTCATCCATTTCTGGCTGTTCTTCTTCTACTACTTCCTCTTCACCTCCGGGAAGATGTTCACTCACTACTTTTAACAATTGGTATATCTGATCTTCAGTAAGTCTTTCTTTTACTCTCCTTCACGATCAACTGTATTTCAACGGCTGTCCTGGGACGCAGATTCAACATTTGCAGTTTCTCGGCTTTAGTCAGCTGGAAAGGCTCTATGCCTTTCATGAATCCTGTAATGATCTCTGGTGATTGTTTAAAACAGGCAGTGTTTTCTAGATATTGTGTGATTTCGTATGATATTGTGGCGAGATTTGACTGCATCTTGTTGGGCTTATTTTGTCTCTTTTGTAGGTCACTTAGAAGGCTCATGGCCTCATAGTTACCAAGCATCGCTGCATTCTCCGACTTTACCTCCATGTTGAGGAAATTCCCCTCTGTTTCTATCAATTATACTCAATACCTGTACAAAAGAGAAATATACATTAACTTGTAGAATGCAGATGTCTACACAACTCCTGTGGAGTAAATATTCATATTTACCCCTATATGTTTCTTATTACTCAATTAACCCTTTCCCACATACGACAATTCTACAGCAGACAGCTTTGAAAACAAATTGGAAAAAAATGTGAAATATCTCCAGAAATAAGAGTTTAATCATTAAATAGAGTTGAGAACATTGTGGCAAAAGGGGAAATTGCTCATCATGAGCAATTTTTCCTTTTGCCACAATGTTTTCAAAATGTGTCTGCTGCAAATGCATTGGAATGCGTCTGCAAGTAGGAAACAGTTAACCCTTTCCCTCATATAGACTCTTTCTGACGCCTTTTTGAAAACATAGTGACAAAAGAAGAAATTGCACAAATCGTGCAATTTCTCCTTTTGCCACAATGTTTTCCACTTTTTGTCATAGGTTATCCATTCAATTATGGATATTTTCTATGTTTTGACAAAATACGTTCAAAGTTGTCTGCTGCAGAATTGTCGTATGAGGGAAAGGGTTAAACTCTATACTTTGGGTACTTAAACAATTATCTCCAACACTATTTTAATAACTCACAATTACAGGTTTTGAGGTCTTGCAAGAACTTAAACCTTTCCCACATCTGCAGCAGACAACATTGAAACATTTAAACAAAAATATTAAAATTATCTCATAAATAAAAGTATAATTATTGAGAATAGTTGAAAACACTGTGGCAAAATGATAAATTGATAAAATTTAAATGGTAAAAGGTCAAGAGTATCAATCAGAAAGTCATCTTGACTAGATCTTTTGAATAAGTACATCTAGTCAGAAGACAAGATAAAGAGGTGAAAACAGGTCTTTTCATGTCTTATAATTGAACCGAATCTTATGATGAAATACTCAAAACAAGAGTGCGGCGGACCGCATGCCAAAGTTCATCAGGTTTTTCGTAGTAAAAAAAAGGGGTATAACTGAATAATAATTAAACCAGAGTTATGTGACTTTGTACAGATATGGGCATTGTTCCTAGGAACATTATTGTGTACCAAGTTTTATTTGAATATGTTGAATGTTTTTTTAGTTATAGTTATGGGCAAGTTTAAATTGTTTGTAAGAATTTCTATGTCCAAAAAGGGGCATAACTGAATAATTATTAAAGCCAGAGTTATGTCACTTGATATATAAATGTGTATTGTTTCTAGGAACATGTGTACCAAGTTTCAATTGAATATGTGTACCTTGTTTTGAGTTATGAGATAAGGTTTAATTTTGTAACAACGATGCCAAGGGTATCACAATAGCCTGACTTGTTATCTTCAAACTAGATTGGAGTGCTCCGCGAAGCACGGTGTGTCACCTGCACCTGCTCATTGAAAGGGTGACGAAAAGGTGTGAAGGACAGACCGACAGACAGACTCCGGCCCAAAAAAAAATCCCTAAGTGCCTACCATACTACGTACTGAGTATGCAGGGTGACACAAAAACAGATGAGCTAATTACGGTGTCACAATTCTTTTCATTACCCGCAACACATGGGATTGAGGACCAAATAAGTGTTTTTAAAGAGGCATAGATAAAGAGGAGTACACAGTCAGGTCTTTGTTCCAATATATCTCTCAATTAATCAATTTTAAACCTTTATGGTAGAAAATATAAAAAAAAAAGTTTCAGTTAGGAGAGTCTTTTGAGAACCCACAATATAGCTTTTGGAGGTCAAATAAGAATTTAAAAACATGAAATACACCTCTTCACTAGAACTCGGGCTTCAGAAATAAAGTTTTATATAGCAATACCTTGAAATAAAAACAATTGAAACAGTCATCTTTGAAAACATCAATGCAAAAATATGAACAAAAGTGCCATGATGGTTATTCAAACCACTTAGTCAATCACAATAACTCATTTTGCAGTCAGGTAAGCTAAAACTAGATAATTAACAAGATTTTCATTAAATTTTACCTTGTTACCTTGTTACCTAGTTTTTGACCTCATTTGAGTCAATTTTCGAACTTGGCCAAGATTTGATGGAGATCTATGTTCTAATGAATTTTCATGAAGACTGGATGCAACATTTTGCCAGTAGAGTGTTCACAGGGCAACTATTTAGAGTTCAAAACATGGTTGCCAAAGACGAAAATGCTCCTGATGAGCACTCTCTCCTTGCCAGATGTTTTCAACTTTTTTCTATATTAATATTGATGATACTTTCATGTGTAGGGATATTTTAAAAAGTATATTTTTCAGTTGTCTGCTGCAAATTTGTTATATTTGTTGGATAAGGGATATTCACCAGTGCCAATAGTTGTAGCAAGTTACCGCACATATGACAGAATTTTCACTAATCCAAATAGTTGTAGCAAGTTATACTCAAAAACTATTAAACACTATACTGGTCATTTTGATTATTGTCAGATTATTAGATTTGAGGATAAAATTGTTAAAATTCCTGGGTTATTAAAAACCAGTCAATTATTCAAAATACATAGAAATTTCAGTAATTATTTATCAGCAGCTTTAGTTGAAAGTTTAAACTTTCAGTATGTGTACATGTATGTTTACAGATCTCCTATGTATATATGACTACAAAATGTGGAACTTTACTTAGACAAGACAAACTTTTATTGACATAACTATTACATCTTCTAGTCATAAAACACAATTATTTATTTATTTATTTATTTATTGGGGTTTTACGCCGCTTTCAACAATATTTTAGTTATATCACGGCGACAGTTCACTTACTCATGATCCCTGGGTAAACAAACCAGTACTAGGCTAGAAAATGTGCCTTGCCCAAGGGCACTCCACCATGACCGTAGTGCCGCGACTGGGATAAAACACAATTAACCCTTTCCGTCATAAAGACGCTTTCTGACACCTGTGCAGCATACAGCTTTTTGAAAACATAGTGACAAAAGAAGAAATTGCACAAAACGTGCAATTTCTCCTTTTGCCACTATGTTTTCCACTTTAAGTCATAGGTTATCCATTTAATTATAGAGATTTTCTATTTTTTGACAAAATATGTTCAAAGTCGTCTGCTGCAGAATTGTCGTATGAGGGAAAGGGTTAAGCATGTATATATTTATATGACATTTTTAGACAAATTTGTTTCTGTGCATGATTTTTTAATCAGAAAACAGGTGTACAAGGTATTTTGATTATCCTTTTTTCTTATCTACATTCCTTGTAGAAGAGGGTTAATTTTAAAGGAACTCATTTGTTTAGGGGAAAAATGTCCACCTGATATGGAGCTTGAACCCATGACCCCAAATACCATGGCGCTCTTAGTCTTACCAACTTAGCTAACCGTGCAATCATGTCTTGCCATCACATTTTGACACTCCTCCACGTCTTTACGTTTGGGAGCTCTCCAAGCGCTTTCATGTTTACTTCCGACACCAATGAAGTAACACAAGAGAAAATGTCTACCAAATGTGGGGTTCAAACCCATGACACCAAATGAGCTAAGCTGACAATTAAATAGTGCCAACAGATCTAGACACCACTACACTTTACAACAGGTACTCCGTGGATGTCTGAGACTTGAGACTTCGTACCACAGCAATATTGTACCACTGCAATTTCGTACCATTCTCGGAGACTTCGTACCACATAAGTACATGCTAATTGGGTCATTATAGAGGTGACAATATTGGTTAAACGGTGTGAACAACGATTGACACCTTTAATTTTATAATAAAAAATTATATCAATAATTATAATAAATATATAAAAAAAGTAATATATATCCTTGTCGGTCCATGAATATATGATGATGAAAAGCAAACTGCACAAAAGACTTGAAATCATTGTGGGAAGAGTATAAATATATAAAGACGAACAAATTGCACATTTCACATTGATAGAATTTCCCCCAATACATACTTTTGAAAGCATTGTGGGAAAAGGAAAAATTGCTCATATTATAAATTAGTAAATTCCGACGCAATTTTCTCATTTCTAACAGTGTTTCAATAATAAATTTCAGTTAGCGAAATAGGAAAATGTTTAATGTAATATTATACACAATTCATTGATATTTGTAATCGTCCTCGGTATAATCTTCTGTTGATGTTGGTTTTATTGTGAGTATGATACTCAGAGGTGGGTTTAACCCTTTCCCTCATACGACAATTCTGCAGCAGACAACTTTGAACATATTTTGTCAAAAAATAGAAAATCTCTATAACTGAACATTTGGATAACCTATGACTAAAAGTGGAAAACATTGTGTCAAAAGGAGAAATTGCACGTTTTGTGCAATTTCTTCTTTTGTCACTATGTTTTCAAATAGCCGTCTGCTGCAGAGGCGTCAGAAAGCGTCTTTATGAGGGAAAAGGTTAAAACAATATCATCGTAAACTTACTCCATGTTGATGAAATTATATAATATATTATTTTAAAACAATCGGACACAAATGTAGAAAGGAACATTGAAAAATAGATAAATACAACAACTTATTTAATTATTTCATATGTACACAAACTATTATATTATATAACATATATATATATATAAAACGTTAACCCGATAACGAATATAACTCAAATAAACATAATCCTTGTCATTCATTATAACATATAAATTATAATGATATACAAAGTAACATGTATATATAACTATATAATCTATATGTGAAAAGTCTCCAGCCAAATGTAACAAAGTCTTCTAGTACGATATTGCAGTGGTACGAAGTATCCGTAATTACTAAATTAGTACACCGGTTCTCGAACCTCTTAACATTTATCAGGGCTCATGGGAATACTTATAAATTCATGTCAAAACCAACACTGTAAGTAAACAAAGCACAGGTTAACATAAAATTTATTACGTAAAATGTGTTTTTGGAAACATATAAACTGTCCTTGAGCTAAATGTTCGAGAATAGGTACAGTTCGAGAACAGGGACCTGTACGATACATCACAAATTTGTATCAAATATTTATGAACTAGTTTGCAACTAATCCAAATAATTATGACTTTCGGTTGATCAGTTTATCATCTGTCATTTATTGGGCAACTCGCGTATGCAGGATTATAACAAAATGAAAATTGAGCATATATCCTCGAGCATCCATAATTCGTGAGTGTAAGACTTCAAAGACAAAATATGCAGAAGGCATAGTGAATGATACGAAATTTCATGTCTTATCTGAAATATTTATTTATTTCCTCCAAGTTTCGAGCAAAAAATCCTTTGAAAACTAACAATTCACAAACAAAATAATCTTGAATACACATGCGTTCAACAAGTCCGAAGCCGAAATTGTTATCCTATTTTCGTGACGTCATTATTTTGGCACTTTGCAGTTTCCATAAAGGCAACACACACAAAAAAATCTTTTTTTTAAAAGGGGCAATAGGTCGTAACATATATTGAAAACTAAAAAACTAAAGCAATTAAACATTTTATATAATTTAAACCAATTAATTTGAAATTATCCTTGATTTAAATATGATTTTTTTGTTTTTAATTACTCAACTTTGAATCTTCGTTAAGCTTATTTTCCTTTCTCATTTTTTATCCCACTGTGTCAACCTAAAGGGTATGCATGGATGTTTGGTACCCTGTAAACATCCTATATTTATATCATCAAAAAGATCAATACAGATTTCAAAATTGCCATATTTCTAATGGGATATTATTTAAAATATTTTAGTTATTTTACATCTCTATGCGTAAGCATCTTTAGGAATGTGAAATCCAATGAAAAATTGCATTGACCTAACTAGGTCAAACAACTCACATGACCCTAGCCGCAATTTTGTAAACAACAAAAGACCCTTTTTACGGTTAATTTTCATGTCCGATTTTTACACTTTTTGGGGGTTTAAACTGTTCTTATGTATGCATTACAAAAAATAACATTGTCCAGTTATCTTGCACATAAAAGCTTTTTTCTGAAACAAAGAATTTGACTTGTGTATAGTATTGGTAAAATATTCACACATAATCACATCTATGTTCTAGTTGCAAACTAGTCCTACATAGAAGAAAGACATTGCATATGATGTCGTTGGACATTCCATTTTCGTGAGCCTCCCTTTTTCGTGACGTCACTATTTTCGGGCTTATATCACGTGACTTTGTCCTTGCAGCCGATTTAGAACTGTAAAATTATTTCCCAATGGCCAAAGTATTTGATGACGGTTTGAACAATAAAATGCATCTTAAACAGTTTTGTTACTTGTTGTCATGGAAGGAATAGGCAAAATACCCCTTTTTTTTTTATACCAAATTTAAATGTAAGAAAAATACGAAAATAGAAATGCATGAAATGTGTTGCAACATGTTACCAAGTTTAGAAAGAGCAATACAAATGATGTTTTTTTAAATCCTTACAAAGTTCAGAATCCTTGAGACGGTTTTCTTACTGACTATATACATTGTTCATTTATTCCTGTAAGATGTAAAGCATGTAAAAGACTTAGAACTTCGGAGTTTGATAGACTAAATTAATTTACACAAACATCAAGGATCTTCGTAAACTCTTCTTCAAAGGAGGGGAGATAGATGCAAATAGTTTAAGTTGCGGCCAGTTTACATAAAGGTGGCAATACACAGTAGAAAGTCAATCTTCCCGTAAACGCTCAACCCTCTTCTCTGTTAACCCAAAAACAGCCGGCACAGAATCACTGAAATGAAATAAACCATTTTGTTGCAACAAAGGATGACAGAATTATTAGAAAATAACAGTAAATCAATGTATCAATCTGGATTCTGTGCTCTCAGAGCTGGTATTACACTGAATGCATGCCATGATTTTAACCTATAAGCTATTTGTTCCAAAATTCTCCACTGTTCTATCCTTTCAATTTGCATTTTCAGTAGATTTTTCAAAGTTATTTTCAATATTTTACCATGAAAGACCTGCTGATGAACAGAAAAAGACATACATAGTCAACTAGAATTAAAACAAGCTCACTTTATGTAAAACAAGATAGCTTTCAGATAATTTCTGAGTCAATTTAACACTTTCACAAGGTATTCTATACAATGCAAGGGAAACAATCCATGCAGTCATAGTTTGCAAAACATTTCATTTCCCCCTTAGTATCCAAATGTGAATTACCCGGACTGTTTATTTATGAAATTTGATGCTTCAGCAGATAAAACCACATATTTACAGCCCCTAATTGGTCACCTTATCATGTTTTCTATCAAGAAAAGACACAGACCAGCCAGAATGTTCACTTTTAGTAGTGAATTAGCCAAGGATAGAGGTTTAAAAGGATTAATAAGTGATTCAAAAGAGAAAACATGTCTGGAATATACAGAAAAAGTTTTGTTAGCAGTAGTAATTCCAGCAAGAAGAAAGCCACCCAATTAAAAAAAGGTGGAAAAGCGTGGAACAAAACAGCACAGAGGAAACCCTCGACGCCTGTTTTGACAGAATCTCATTCTGCACCGTCTACTATCACCCGTCTTGACAGTATGATGGCAATGGATGTGTTGACAGCCTCTGAGTTGTCCTCGTCGTCTTATTCTTCTTCTTTTTTTTCTTCCACCCCTCTTCCATACACCCATCGACCAAAACCCGTAACGGAGAAATGCAACGAACTTCAACATACTAACGAGAACATTATAGTGAATATGGGAAAAATGACAGAGTTGATCAACCATGTCCATGGATTTACGTGTGAAAATGCCAGGGCCTAAGTGGAAATTGTAAATAGGATTGGGCTGTGTGTTTCAGTGAGTGTAAAGTCAAACCACAAATGTACCTTTAATTAATTAAGGTGGCAATACACAGTAGAAAGTCAATCTTCACGTAAACGCTCAACCCTCTTCTCTGTTAACCCAAAAACAGCCGGAACAGAATCACTGAAATGAAATAAACCATTTTGTTGCAACAAAGGATATCAGAATTATTAGAAAATAACAGTAAATCAATGTATCAATCTGGATTTTGGAAATTTATAGCACTTTCAAACAACTTGCAAGGTCGCCAAAAAATGCAGAAAAATACCATTTTTACCCTTAAATCGAAAAATCACAACAAGAATTCGCAGGGGTTAGGGTTAAAAATTATCAGCTACTATGGGACCAATACCTGCATGCAATCTGAGGATGCCTAAGGAAATACCACGTTACCAGCTCCTTTGTGCACACTTTTCAACTGAAAAATGGTACCTTTGTTTACATGCAACAGAATGCTCCTAGCTCACACGGTATAGATTCGCACTTCTGGCCATACACAAGTAGACTCAAAGAGGAAAGAGTCAGATAGCAAAATTCGAACTCATGCTTTACGTCTAATGTTTACAATTATAACCTTAAAAAAATACCTTTAGCTCAGAAATGTATATAAAACTCACAGTTTTTCAGTATTTCTATTTTAGACCCTGGCCATAACACGAATATTCCGACTCCAAATGTTATATGACCCCTTAAGGGAAATTTAATGTGCATGTGATAGGCAAAGGACACTGTATATCAATAAAACACACTAATATAAAATGATTTCAACCATTTTCGAGTATGCTGAAGGCGCAGAAATTAGTTTTAAACGATTTCAAACCCTTCACTAAATTCACACATTTTATCCCAGTTTTTGGCAATTTTTTATCATTATTCCCCAACTGCAAGAAATGGATAAACTGTTCCGGTATGAGTGCAGTAACACTTTTGATCACATTTTCTTATACATCTGTGCTCTCAGAGCTGGTATTACACTGAATGCATGCCATGATTTTAACCTATAAGCTATTTGTTCCAAAATTCTCCACTGTTCTATCCTTTCAATTTGCATTTTCAGTAGATTTTTCAAAGTTATTTTCAATATTTTACCCTGAAAGACCTGCTGATGAACAGAAAAAGACATACATAGTCAACTAGAATTAAAACAAGCTCACTTTATGTAAAAAAAGATAGCTTTCAGATAATTTCTGAGTCAATTTAACACTTTCACAAGGTATTCTATACAATGCAAGGGAAACAATCCATGCAGTCATAGTTTGCAAAACATTTCATTTCCCCCTTAGTATCCAAATGTGAATTACCCGGACTGTTTATTTATGAAATCTGATGCTTCAGCAGATAAAACCACATATTTACAGCCCCTAATTGGTCACCTTATCATGTTTTCTATCAAGAAAAGACACAGACCAGCCAGAATGTTCACTTTTAGTAGTGAATTAGCCAAGGATAGAGGTTTAAAAGGATTAATAAGTGAATTTTTGGTCGGAATGGACCTCGGGTTGTGATTTAATGAAGATATGAATTGGTTTGTTTAATGTTATTCATTGTTATTTCAGAAACTAAGTCATTTGACAGATGCAACTAGAATTTTAGGTCAACAAAACAGAGAATGAAACTGGCGAAATGGAGATTCCTACCTTCACATTGAGATATTTTGTCCCCTGTCCATATGGAGATGTCTTCCTTGGAGAAATTCAGAAAATTCCTTGGCAAAATGGAGATTTTCTCTCCATTCTCTCACGCGAAATAGAGAATATACTGCTTTAAACTTACACAAATGGACAAGTCTGCTTATCGAAAACTTGTTTATTGTCATTGTATAATTATTTTGACAGAAAAAAGTTGCCAAATGAAAATAATATCTTGCGAAATGGAGATTTTGCTTAGGAGAAATGTAGATTTCTGCTAGGCGAAATGGAGATTTTCGCCTTGACGATCAATTTATAAAGCTTAATGGAATTGTTATAGAGTTACACTGTATCATTATTTAATTGTCTCTAAATATATATAATTTGATTTAATATGACACATTTCTCCATTTCGCCGACCTATTATATATATGAACAACTTACTAAGAACTTTCATTTGAAACAAATATTATATATATTGTTATATATCTTTCATTTTCGTTCCGCTGATGCAATAATCTACATTTCGCCTAGGCAAAATATCTCCATTTCGCCGATAAATTTCGCCATAACATTTCTCTATTTCGCCAAGCTATCAAATAACCTTCATGGTCATACTAGACAAAAGTTTTACAAATTAGTAATTGAATGAAACATAGAATAATATAAAACCTTTATAAAAAAATAAAAAATAACTAGAAAGTATGCTTTTAATTATCCCCATTTCGCCAATATTCAATGCGATAGAATTAATTGAAATTGCATTATCAAGATATACTTTTTACCAAAAAAATAAATTAAAATATAACTCGTAAGACCTTAATCTTATGAAAATAATAATGAATTTAACAATGATTAACTTTTAATATCATATTTGATCTACATTGCGTATTTTCCTCTATATTTCGCCCATTTCGCCCAAAAATCTACATTGCGTATTTTAGGTAAACCCAGTTTCGGCTACCTTAGACTCTTTCGAGTTTATTGGACGGCTTATTACATCAAGTTTTCTGGTCGATTTGCATTTAGCTACCAAGTTGAAATACCGACATTAAAATCATCTAATTATCACATTCCTGTTGGCTTGATAGAAAAGCATATGATTTCCTTTCTGGGATGTTTACTGACAAAACGAATAAGCCAGAGACAAACAAATAGTCGGAATAAGCTGGGACTACTAATACGTATTAGTAGTCCCAGGATTAAGCAGAGATGTAAACAGAAAATATATGTCTCTGGATTAAGGAAGCATACTTTTAATGTATTATTTCCTGTAATGAAGAAATTGCATCTTTGAAATATTGAACTTATCCCCCTACATACACACACACACACACACACACACAGACTATTTTCACCAGTGGCGCATAAAATTAGCCTGGAGTTGTCGGCCTTGTTTTGTAAACGTTGTGCATACATGAACTAACTGGTCATGGTTGATAGCGGGTCGTTTTGATTTACTGTATGGTGTTTTACGCCGCTTTAATCACTTTCTCAGTTATATCACGGCGTTTCCTGGGTAAGTTACCAGTACTTCTGGTCCATGCTAACATACGCCAGTCAGTTGTAATGCTAACCCCGCAACCCTGAGCGCCAAGGAGGGCAGCCATTACTACTATTTTTAAAGTATTTGGTATGTCCCGGCTGGGGATGGAACCCGCGACATACCCCTACACCAGATAGCGGGCTGTGCAAGTTACTTAAATTCTTAATGTCTTTCTGTTCAACTAATTACCAATATATATGAATGACAATTGCTCATTTCGCCATTTTCAACAGACAAGCTTCGGTCATGTTCCAACAAAAGTTACATAGCGAAGTCGAAATGATTGCATAATAGTTTGTGATATTGCTATCGCGTGTTAACATAATAGAAGGTATATTGTGAGTTTTACCTAATATTCCAGCAGTTACAGCCAATCAGAGATTTAGGCAATATGAGCAAATGTGGCAAGATGAGAAATTGGTCATAATGAGCAACTCTTTTCAATAATTAAACCTTTGTTCATGGACATTGTCCACACTTATGTACAGACATGTATGTCTAGACAGGGACGGGATCTTATCTACGTTCCTGGTCTAGATGCTTTCAAATTCGTCTGCTGCAGGTATGCTTTATGTAGGTTACAGTTAATGGAAATTATGCACATAAACACTGTGACTACTGTGTTTAAGATTGGAATAGGGTTGCTCCAGGGAAAAAGCAACCAAAGCTTTTCAGGCAAAATATCACTAAATAGGGAACCATATCGCCGGGTAACTAGATTTATAATGACCATGTCTTGTGAAGATTGGATAAGGATGGAAAGAGATTGAGAGTGGATACATAATATTCAGCAAGATTAACCCATTCCCACATAATTACAACAAATCTGCAGCAGACGACTTTGAAAAAAATGGAAAATTAATCTACTTCTGAAAGCATAACTAATGAATAGAGTCGAAAAACATTGTGACCAAAGTAATAATTGCTTATCATGATTAAAATGTTTTCAAAAGTTGTCTTCTGCAGGGGCATCAGATTATGCAATTGTATAGGTGAAAGGGGGCAGCTTGAAATCAAACATGGAAAATATATTGTTCTCATTGACATCTTGAACCAATTTTGAATGATTGCTTTAAAAGATTAATATTTTTTGTTCTCTCATTGTTTTATCCTTGATTAACGTTGTACCTTTTCCCCACAATGTTTTCAAATCAGGCAACTGTCACATGATATGATATATTAGGTGAAAACGTTGAAAATGTTTGGGATCTGGAAATATCTCGATTTCTCATGTATTTTTAACTAACAGATGTTAAGCATTTCCATGTGGGTGGTATAGCCTGCGAGAACCTCGTTTACACGTGTCGAAAACGACCTGCATGCGCATTCATTATAATGATCTCTATGGATACTGCTTTACAGAAGATTATTGACAACTTCTGTGAATATTTAGATCCAGATCAGACTGTGTTGATCGGCAGGCAGATCTTCAAAAACACAATCTTCAGCAAACTGCTTGTCCGATTTGACAGAAATAATTCTTGAGTGGCCCACAATTAAACATGTTCAAGCCATCTCGACTGTTTAAACATCCACGAGTTATTTATCACATTGGTAGCACTAGTGTCTGTGTACATTGCAGTCTTATTGAGTTGTGTTCTAAGGTTCATTTTCACATAAAATGATAAAGCTTTAACATTGCAATTGGAGTGAATACCTTTAGTAACATAAGCAGACTGTTTAATGGAAATCACTAACTAAGCTATGTATTATCTTTATTCCAGTATACCCTTGTCCCATGTGAAGCAAATCCTTAGCATACATCTTTTAAAACATATAGGCAAACATATAGAAAATCTATACAAATATAAGTACATTGAATATTTGAGGAGTGCTTTTATAAGATAAAAGTGGATATTAATTTACAGAAGTTTCTTCTTCGTTCTTTGACTAATTGGCAAACATACCAGAGCGAGATCAGACAACGTAGATGCGCTGGTGGATCTGGATATACACTTATTGAAAATCCTTTACAGTTTGGTTTTAGAAGAGCGACAGAAGTTTATTGAATATAGTTGAAAACATTGTGACAAAAGGAGAAATTGCTCATGAGCAAATTCTCCTTTCGCCTCAATTGTTTTCAAAAAAAGTCGGCTGCAGATCTGCAAGAGGGAGAAGGTTAAATTGGTTATTAAATATGAACTGGCTATGCCATGGTAAATTCACTGGCATTCTATTTAAAGTATCATCCATTTCATAATTACAATGCAGCTATAAGGACTCTGACCTTTGCTTACAACCAGCTACACATGAATAGTGATACTTTTAAAGATACTAAGCATAACATTATACTATATCTTTATTCTCCAATTTAATAATTGCTGTAATATAGTTTTTTCTTTGATGTGTGGTGAAAACATGATAGGTAACAAAACAAAACAAAAATGCGCATTTACAATATTTCTCCGTTTCCGAAAAAGTTTTGTTCAGTAATTTTTCAGAGATTCTGTATTTCTTCGGATATTACAATATGTAAGTTCTTATAGATATTTAATGAGGACCACCATTCCATTGAAATTTAACCCATTACGACTCCACATAACTTTTCAAAGGTCGTCTGCTTTACAATCATCAGACGAAATAAAATAAAAAAACAATCTACAAAATGGAACGATTTATATTGATAAAGAGTTGAAAATATTGCAATCTTTTTAAAAGTCATGTTCAATAGCAGGTGTTATATGTCGTCTATGTGAAGTAATGGAATTGGCCTTGTGGTACAGGAGGTTCTCTTAGAAGGACACATGTATGTAACTGCGGGCACCGGGATCACAATAGATACTCTTGAACCTTCACTTTTCTACCACCTCTTCGATGAAAGATAATAGTAGAGCGTCCGCCTCGGGTGCGGGAGGTCGCGGGTTCGATCCTCGGTCGGGTCATACCAAAAACTTTCAAAATGGTAGTAATTGCTGCCCTCTTTGGTTATGGATTGCGAGTCTAGCATTACGACTGACTGGTTGGTATCAGGATAAATGGACCATTAGTACTGGTAACTTACCTAAGAAACGCAGTCATCAAACTGGACAAATTGTTGAGAGCGGCCTTAAACACCAACAATCCACCAACCAATCACTTTTCTACCAAGATAGCTGTGTCAAATGGGTAATCAACTGCATGAAAACAATAAATTAAAATTTGCTACGTCGAAGTTTTTTTAAGCTGAATGACGATATATATAGATTAGAATACTCGTTTTCCAAATGTATACAATGCTTAAATTACCTGAATCCATCCAAGTTCACTTTTGTGAACGTAACATAGATACACACCAGCCTGTGCAAATGCACAGTTTGATCAGTATCTACAATGTTCACATTTTACTAACACAAGCTTGTTAGACTTTGATAAGACGGAGCAGATGAACAGGGTGATCTGGATCTTCTCTGTTCAGTATATTTGGATTCGATCTCGTGGCGTCGCGAATGTATATATGGTTCTTTCCCAGTCACTTAGTTCTAAATTTCTGATTACTTTTCTATGATGCCAAATTTAAACATGAATTCGAAATACGGAGTTTGGTTAAAGTATATATCTTAACTGTATGCCAGTCAAATCGTGCACACGTTGAAGCTATCACAATCAGGAACGTATCTATGTCCCTGTCACAATGTGTTTTCAATGACGCTAGGTGCAGTGACTACTGTTTGCTTAAGTGGTATTTTTCACCGTTTTCAACAGTACTTAAGCTATATATTAGGGTGTTTCCTGGGTAATTCACGGGTACTTCCTGTAGTATTAATCCGGACACTGATGCATAAGTCGTAATGTTAATTCACAACCCTGGACGCCAAGGAGAGAATCCATTAATACCATTGTAAGAGTCCTTGGTGCTAGTATGTCCAGACCGGGGATCGAACCCTGGTCTCCCGCTCTCATTACTGAAGTTCAAACCACTAAACCACTAAACCACGGACACGGCCAGTTTACTTGTAAAACAAAAGTAAACGTGCAGCGTCTGGCAAAAGTGTGTCTTGTTACATCCCCATTATGTCATCCAATAAACGCGTAAAGTAGTAAAGCAAATTGGGTTAATTACTACGTTTTCGCTAGACCTACACCATGTCTCTTTTAGGGGCTTTGTTTTGAATCTCCTCGGTGGTGTAGTGGTAATAAAGCGACCGCCTCTGGAGCGGGAGATCGCGGGTTCGATCCCCGGCCGGGTCATACCAAAGTCTTTCAAAGGGGAAGTGATGGCACTCCTTGGCGATCAGGGTTGCGGGGTTAGCATAACGACTGACTGGCTGGTTTCAGGATAAATGGACCAGTAGTACTGGTAACTTACCCAGAAAACGCCGTGATATGACTTAAAAAATGTTGAAAGCGGTGTAAAACACCAATCAATCAAACAACTCTAAAGTGTAAGTGGAAAGAGACGGCATATTGAACGGCAGTCTGTGAAAACAAACCGTGAAGCATTTGCGACCAGTGTAGATTCAGACCAGTAAACGTAGTCAGGTAAGGTTCTCTTCTGTTCGTCAATAAGTTAAACCCTTTCCCATATACAACAAATCTGTAGCAGACGACTTTGAAAATGTCTACTCAAAATTATGGAAAATCGCTATAATTGTAGGTACAATTACTGAAAAAAGATGAAAACATTTTGGCAAAAGGAGAAATTGCTCATTTTGAGCAATTTCTCCTTTTGTCACGGTGTTTTCAAAAGTCGTCTGCTGCAGGTGCGTCAAAATGCGGAAAAGGTGGGAAAGAGAAAGATCGTTTCAAGAAACGTCTGTATAGCAGTATCCAAAGTATGGCTTCATAGACGGAGTATTTTTCCAAATGTTTAATAAATACGCTAATGTTCGTTTTCCTGGAGCACTGTTCGATCGTGCGTTGATACATCAAGTAACATTTTTAGCACTAGTAAAGTGAATATGCTGCCAAGGCTTGGCTATCATTACGTCACTAACATAAGTCTAAAATAAACCATCACAAGTCTCAAATAAAGACAATTCAAATCTCTTAGGAATCCTTTATTTCACAATAAACTAGTGTATAGATATATCAACATTACAATATCACTTTCTGGTCAACAGACATTTAAATAAAATACAGTTAGTTTTATTTTATTTTATTTGCTCAGTCATATAATGGCGTTTGCTTGGTAAGTTACCGGTACTACTGGTCCATTTATCCCGACACCAGCGAATTGGTCCTAATGCAAATCACAACAATCACGAGCGCCAAAGATGTAATGACAATACTTCCATTGTCAAAGTATTGTTTTATGATTTTAAGAAAACACGATTTAGACTAATTGGAGCTTAACGTCATTTGCATCGGTATTTCAGTTGTATCACAGCTACAGTATATCATAAGGCATTGATTTAACCAGGTGGCACATCAATATAACATGTTATTTACGGTCCTGATCTTATTAATCCAAGTCGAATTGGCATTATTCAGAAAGTGTGTGTGCATACATGTATGTCAGGCCTTGTGGCTTTCAAACTGATAATGTGATTTTAAGACCATCAAATAAAAACATATATGGCCCCCAAGGGCGATGAACTAACAATGCTAGCATATTGGCTTTCACAGTCTATGTTGGTTTCCAAGGATATGTTTTTTTTCGCTTAAAGGTAACAGGTGTGAGATTGTTTTTGTTTTTCTTCCAATAACCCATGAAGCTTTCTGAAATGAAACTGGAAAACTCCATGGGGGCCGCCATTTTGGATATGTATAAAAAGCAGACTTAAAACACAGATTGAAAATTATTGTCGGCTTTTTAATTTATTTTTTTAAAATCGGTATTTTGGGTATGTATAAAATGAGCAGAAAAACGCGGAATGAAAATTATTGGCGTCTTTTTAATCATTTTTTTTTAAATGATCATTTAAGTGATGTGTTTTGTGGGAATTAACATTTGTACGAAAAGTTAAAAATAAATGGAAATCTGTAAGACATATGTTTCCCCGTTCGTCAACTGTATCGTAGCCAAAGAAGGACGTGACGTCATTTGCTTTACACCTCATCTTGGCGTAACGTCGATGGAGCGACGTCGTTTCCTGCAAAAAAGTGGTATCAACATGAAAGACCCCAAATTCCTATACATGAGCTATTGACTTACTCATTAAAAGTATAATTATTTATCAAACATTGTGGCAAAAGGATTACTTTCTCATATGAAGCAATTGTTCTTGTGGCTACAATCTTATCCTAAATCGTCTGTTGCATAGGCCTCAGAAACCGTCTCTAATAGGGAAAGGGTTTAGCAGAAATGTGACCCCTTACATAATTTGTTCCAGTCATATTGACTGGTTGAAAAAGGCAGTCGCCAGGTGGCATCAGAAAAGGGCTGATCTATTTGCTTCTTTGCCATAATGCAGGTGATCGATTAAGGATCATCTTGGCCCTCATGTTTTAACCTCATTCATTATAAATGTATTCCTTGATTTTCTGAAAGTCTTTACTTTATTCTTTTCTGTTCAAATAATAGACAACAGCAATACGAATTCCAAATATGTTTTGATAATGCAAGGAACATGACATTAACATTACTATTGTCTAGTCAATTACCTTTTTTATGGCCAAAGTGTGCTCTATAATTTTTGTTTATAATTATCTTGCGGGTTTTTTCCGTAAATAGGTAGCACCTATATATATATTAAAAGCATTGTATTCAATACTTAGACCAAGTAAAACATATAAAAGGTTAGCTAGATAGATATGGGATGCAAGAGAATATAGTATTTGCCAGAGAAAGTTATGAAGAATTTATAAAGACATACGCGCATTTTCATATAAATATGTGTCATTTGTTTTTTATGCACGATAAGATACATGCATCCCACTTTTTATTTTATTGACAATGTATGTACTTCAAATATAATTTGTTTGAAGGGTGATTTTACGCTGCATTAAACAGTATTTCAGTAACATCACGGAATGTCATTTGTAATTTACCAGATCTACGGGCATTATTTAACCTGACACATATACGTTTCATAATGCTATACCCGCAGCCCTGAACGGCAAGGAGGGAAGTCACAACTACCATTTTTAGATCACCTAATCGGAAAGCTCAATGAGATCTATTCTGATCATTCTCTGTCCGGTTATCGTTAATATTTAGCTTCAAACGACATGTTTACGACAGTACCAATCTCAACCGAACTTCACAGATACGTTTCTTTAGTGGTACTCTTTCAAAGTTGTTCAAAGAGTTTTAAAAATGATTTGTAAAACTTTTGTTACTGCGGCAACAGAAAGGTTGGAAATTGCAATAACTTAAACATTCTTCTTATTTGAAATCACTTGCTGGACAATCATTTCGCCTAGTGACCTTGTTTTGGACCAGACATGACCTATATTTGAACTTAGCCATCAAAACACCCATTCTGACAAAATGTCAACATGCTCAAATTAAAAAAAGGGGCTTCCAGAGTTAACAAGATTTTCTTCAATTTGGCCTAGTGAACTAGTTTTTAACCCGACATTAACCATATTTAAACTTGGCCTAGATATTATCAAGACAAACATTCTGACAAAGTGTGTAAACAATATTTTTCTTCAATTTGGCCTAGTGACCTAGCTTTTCACCAGACATTACCTATATTTCAACATTTAGCCATATTGATTGATTGAAAAATAATTGCGGCCAGGCTAAACAGAAAAGGGGCAAAAGGTGACTCTCTTCATAATTTTCAAGCTTTATTGATTGGTTGGAAAACATATCCACCAGGTACGTTGCATTTTAAATGTAAATATTTCATTTACATAGCCAACTCTTTGCAGTTTCATTCCGAAATATTCCTCGATTACACATTTCCTACAATAGCATTACTCAGGCGATCAATTTAGAGATAGTTTGGTCCTCTTAATAACATATTTGGACCAAAGCCGCTTTCGAGGTGGACGCTCTAACTAACCACTACACTACAGAGGCTGTGCATGCTTTTAAAAACAATCAATTTAAGTTACAATGCTATTGAAAAAATGCGGAAGAGAAAATGTTAGTAGCTGCTTATACTGAAAGCTGTCTAGTGTTGTTTTTTTGTAAGTCCATTTCAAGGACTTCCGGTTTGTGTTATGGCGTAGCCGGTTTTTTTTAGTAGTCGTCTTTCTTTCAATTTTGATGTAGTGAACTACCAATTTGGAATTTAAAGAGTTAAAGAATTGGAGAGAATATATCGGACTTTTACATCTGTTCGAGTAAGTAGCAAGTAACTCGTAACTTTTCGATTTAAGGACTATGTCATAGCTGAAATTAGAAAATGGGTGGGTGGGGTATACAAGTTAAAAACTTTAAAACGTACATGTAGAGGACCTTGGGCCATGTAACTAGTACAACTAGGTCAGATAAGCTTTTGTAAATGTATCTGAATGAAAGAAAATAATTGAAAGGATTAGATTGGTAATTTATAGGCAAAGTAAGTGACCATTTTTCGGCTCAGCTTTGCACATTGTTAAGTTACCTAATATATAAATAAATACCTGTAATAGTTAGGTAAAGTATCCTTGTAGATGCAACGAGCACAACAATATAACAACCTTTTTACCCCGGTAGCTCAGTCGGTAGCGACGCGGGCTGTCAATCCAGGGGTTGTGACTTCGAATCCCGGCGCCAACTTTCTTTCCGACGATTGACAAAAGTCAATGCGACATGCGTCATTCGTCTTCCACCAATGGGCTAAGTCTATGTGGAAAAGCAGCCAGTTGCTTGGGAAGATTGTTGCGTGGAGTACTGGTGTGAGAAACTAGGAAATGCATGAGTAGGTGAACTGGCCGCCGTGATATAACTGAGAAATTGTTGAAAACGGCACATATGCAGTATGATCAGGGTCTTCACTATTAGAACATAAGAGAATGTTAGTTTTCTGTGACATACCAAAAATCATCTATATCACATAAACAGCATAATTATATGTTGCTTTAGCACTAGATAAACATATTCAAACTGAACTGAGTGTGTTTTTATAACAGTTGACTTGTGTTCATCTTATCCCCCAATGTTTGACATTAGGCCAGCGGATGTCCCCTGGATCAGTAGCACTTTAAGACAACAAATACGCAGACGTAGGAAATATCACTTACTCGCGAAACGCACTAATACAGCTGAGGCTTGGACACATTTTAGGCTCATACGTAACCAAACAACTCAAATGGTACGTAAACACAAGAAAGAATATCTTGACAAGTTAACTACTCAGATTGACTCTGAACATATTACTGTTAAAAAATGGTTCACCCTTGTTAAGCGTCTTACAACCAAACAAAGTTCCGCCTCAATTCCGACTCTAACTGAACATGGTATAGGGGCTTCAACAGACACAGAAAAGGCCGAAATTCTAAACTATTATTTTTGTCTTCTATCAACAATTGACGACTCGAACCATGTCTCACCAACCATGCCTAAACAAACACAATCTGTTCTTTCCCAGCTAACGATATCGCCTCAGGATGTCAAAGATGCAATTGCTTCAATTGATCCATCTAAGGCTAGTGATCCTGATTGTATAAGCCCAAGACTTATTAAGGAAGGCGTAAACGAGCTCGCCGCTCCTCTTTCAAAATATTTTAACAAATTACTTTCCTGTTCGCATTTTTCATCGGACTGTAAAACAGCCAATGTTAGCCCAATATTCAAAAAGTCGGACCCATCCAAACCTTCCAACTACAGACCAATATCACTCTTAAGTTGTCTTGGGAAACTTATGGAACGTTGCATACACAAACACCTTTATAATTATATTAGTTCTAATAACATTCTTTCAATTCTCCAGTCTGGTTTTGTCAAAGGTGACTCCACTACAAATCAACTCGTTTATATTTACAACGAGGTCCGATCTGTCTTTTGTGATATATCCAAAGCATCTGACAGAGTTTGGCATAAGGGTCTTCTATGTAAACTTTCTGCTATTGGTATTGAAGGGACATTACTCTCATGGTTTTCTTCGTATCTTGCGTATCGCAATCAACGTGTTGCAATAGCAAACACGTCATCATCCTGGTCAAAAGTAAATGCAGGGGTCCCACAATGATCTATTCTAGGGATCCTACTCTTCTTAGTATACATTAATGACATCGTCCAAGATATCATTGCAAATATACGTTTATTTGCAGATGATACAAGTCTCTATATAATTGTGGATGACTCAACTACATCTTCTGCAACTCTTAACGATGACCTCTCTAGAATGCTTTCCTGGTCTCAACAATGTCTGGTCACGTTTAACCCATCCAAAACCGAATCCTTATTATTCTCACGTAAAAAGAAACCCAAACCTAATATTTGACGGGGTTCCAATCGCCCAAGTCAAAATCCACAAGCATTTAGGTTTCATTCTTTCTGAGGATGCTAAATGGACATCACATTTATCAATAATTGTCAACAAGGCATGGCAAAGGATAGGTATTGTCAGAAGAGTACGAACGATTTTAAGTCGTGCTAGCCTTGAAAGAAATGTACTTTTCGTTTATACGACCTCTTCTGGAGTACGGCGATATAATCTGGGACAACTGTTCCCAACAACAAAAAGCTGACATTGAACATATTCAAATGGAAGCGGCCCGAATTGTTTCTGGTGCCACAAAACTTTGCAATATCGAGCGATTACTAACCGACCTTAATTGGGAAACATTAGCACAACGTAGACGTCAACATAAACTTATTCAATTTTAAGATGAAGAACCATCTTACAGTTTCCTACCTCTCAAATCTAATTCCACCAAAACCTGTTCGAACTTACCACCTCAGGAACACAACAGAAATTCCTGTCATTCAAACAAAAACTCAGTGCTATGCATTTTCGTTTCTACCCTCCTCCTCTATCAGAGAATGGAATTCACTAACTCCTAACATTCGGAACGCACCGACTTTAAGCCAATTTAAAACATCATAAAAGAAGCATTCATCTAGATTATCGCCGCTATATAATTTTGGTAAAAGACCAGATCAAATTCACCACTGTCAACTACGACATGTTTGTAGCAATCTGAACTATGATCTTTTCCGAAAAAAACATTATACCATCTCCGCTTTGTGAATGTGGGGCTCTAGAGACAACATCGCATTACTTGATAACATGCCCAAGATACCACCACTTACGTGGGAGGTATTTCAATGAACTCCCGTGCCATACACTGGTAGACAATTTACTTCTTGGCAACGAACATATGTCATTTGAAAACAATGTTGTTGTGTTCCTGCGTGTCCAGAACTATATATCTGCCAGTCAGAGATTTGACTATTGATCTACATGTAACTGTAGTGAGGACTACGTTTCCCTTTCAGGTGACCAGGTGACACAAAGCAAAACAAGATAATATACTAAATGTTCAATGTTTTGATCTTTCAGTTAATACTATGATTATCAAATATATAACACTAACTCTAATTGGCAAATATCTAAATGTAAATAAAACCAACAAGGTGAAGAATTAATATAAGCATATATTGCTTGTTTTCTGATCCATTGATCTACTACTTTGTAACATTACCAACATAAACTTGTATATTGCTTTAACTGAATGAATAAATATGTTTAAACTAAGTGAATTAAACTACAATGTATATCTGAGATCAATGCATAGTGATACATGAAAACTATTCAGCTGGATTAAAAGTAAAAAAACACATAATATTGAAATATGATTTTATTTAAAGTAAGAAAATATTAACACTTTAAGATACAAAAACACAAGTTCATGAAAATAAAATTTGAACCATTCTTTAAAGTAACATTAAGTCTAAGACCACTTCACAGCAAGTACAATTTAAGTCCATTACCCAAAACGAAGTTGTAAAACTCAGGAAAAAAAACATCTGTGGAAAATATAGACAAATAAAAAAAAGATGTAGAGTGTGTTGAAAAGCTTTTTAGTAAAGGAAACATGGCTCATCTTTGAAAAATTATTTTGCCCATAATGTGTTCAAGTCATCTACTGCAAAGACATAACAACTATCCAACATAAAGCAAAAGCTTAACAAGAGCTGATAATCCATTTCATTGAAACAGTCAAATTTGTAACAAGCAGCCACCCGGGATATAGTCTAAATGTGGCTGCTGAACACAGGTGGCTGCTTAATACAAGTCAAATGAAGAAGAAAATGTTGTTTAGCTTGATTTTCGAGTTGCTGCTTATATAGAGGTGACCGCTAACAAAGGTTTGACTGTAGTATCTTTTAACAAAGTTTCTAAGCAAAACAAGACATGTCATTTTATAGCAATGCTCGATTATTCCATCAATAAATTAGGAATTTCACCAAGCTTACAAGCAAAATATTAAACCTTTCCAACATACAGAGGTTTTCTGATGCCTTTGCAGCAGACTACTTTTGAAAACATTATGACAAATTGAGAAATTTCTTATGATGAGCAATTCCCCTTCTGCCTTGATATTTTCAGTCTTCTAAAGCAAACTTGTTGTATGTTAGGAAGGGTATACCAAAAATGTTAAAGTCTATTAAATGAGCATAATGATGTATAAAAACTTCAACCCTTTCTCACATGCAGATGCATTTGAATTGAAATTAGCAAATGACAAATTGCTCATATCATAATATATTTAATTATAAAGAGTTTGGCCTACATTTCTTCAGCCATTTGCTACATATTGTCAGACGGACATTCTATACACATCGTACCAGGAAACAACCTAAAATAGTTCATTTATAATATACCCTTTTAAATGAGAATATGTTTGACATCATTGTATTACTTATAAACTATTGCATAAAAAGACGTGCAAATATGCTTAAATAACTTGTACTAGTTATTTTCCTGTAATATGTGAGCATTTTACAGCAATATTCTAGACACAATAAAGCCAATATCTAACAAGATTGATTACAAATTATTACTTTCTTTATATAGAACACATTAAGACAATGTTTAGGGAGACAACAGAGGAATTACTGTTACTCAATATAAGCAATTTCTCCATTGTCAACAAAGTTTTCTCATATCTTAAAACTACATGTTTGCTTGTTTCCCCCATTGGAGTTGAACAATTTCTAGTACTTTGTATCAGACTTGCAAAAAAAACAACACTTGTCTATGTGGGAAAAAATTCAATTGTGCACAATTATTTTCAAACAGAGCCAAAGTTTTTACGATACAATTAGCGCATTATAAGGAAAACAAGCTCTGCCCCTGCCGACCATATTGTTCAGCAGATCAGAATAATTCAAACAATCTTTGTAGAGGGCCACCCAAGGAAAATCTGTGCAAAATGATATTCAGACCGGGCAAGTACTTTTGGAAAAAGATTTGTAAAGTTTTGGCATTTTCCTCTCTTTCTGATGCAGCAGCAACAAAAGTTTTACATATATCTAAAAAAGGTTGAACATTTTTAAAATTGGACCATCAAAGAAATATTACTGTGAAATTATGTTAAATTCGTCGATTAGTTTAGGAGGAGAAGTTGTTTGTAGGTAACATTTAAAACAAAGGCTGCCAACATGGGAGGATGAATGATCACAACAGCTCAACGAGCACTTCATGCTCAGGACTTGTAAGCTAAAATGATAATTCGCTCATTTTGAACAATGTCTCCTTTTCCATCACAATACTTTCAAATGTCATCTGGGGCAGATGCGTCTGTATGTTGGCTGTATCTGTTTTAAGATTTAACCCTTTCCCTCATACAGACGCCTTTGCTTTTGTTCATCATCAACAATTTCTACTTTTGCAACAATGTTTTCAACTCTATTAAATTATGATGCTTTCATTTGCAGAGATGTTTTCATATTTTTGAGAATAACTTTCCAAAGTCGTCTGCAGCAGTTTTGTTGTATGTGGGAAAGGGTTAAGGGGTTATTTTGACCTATCCCCTAAAATAATGTGCTTTTCAAAGCAAATAAAGAAAAAGTAAAATTTGATGTTTGTTTATCTTTTCCAACATGCAGCATATTTACAGCAGATGCATTTTGTCACAATGCTTTCAAAGGGTCTTCACCTGCAGCAGAAGTCTTTTGAAAACATATGTCCCAAAAGCAGAAATGACTCAGCAGACGAAATTTTTAAACATTGTGGCAGAAAAAGAAATTACTTATACAGTTAAAATGAATTTCTCCTTTAGCCATATGTTTCTAAAATGTGTCTGCTGCATGTGTTTAAATATCTTGAAAATAGATCTACAGATCATATGGGAAAGGGTCAAACTATACATACATAACCTTCAGATAGCACAAGACCAAACTAACTTATAATGGAAGAACAATATCAATAGAGACACATTACTTATAAATATTGCGCAATCAAAACAGATTGTCTAACATTATTGTTGTCATTGAGACTCAAACCATCAAGATAGGCCTATGGATATTAGTGATCACAGCAGGTCCAGATCAGCCAGTTAATCTGCACAGTTTGATCAGGTTCTGCTCTGTATTCTATCAAGCCAATGCATCGTCAAATAATTATCTAGTGAAATACTTGAAACACTAGCCAAACGTAAAGGCTGAAATGACATAAAAATCAAAGTTATATTAGATGTAGATTGATTGATTGATTGATTGGAAATTAACACCATTTAATCTGTATGTCTGCTATATCTCTGTGGTCAGTTTACCTTAAATGTTTTTTTACTTTCCCACATCAATACTTGACACAACATTGTTCCCAGGCAACTGGCTACATTCTGACATACTTTTTAGCCTAATGGCTTTTGTTAATCATTGGAAATCAGAGTACCTATAATAGGTTCAAACACTAAATTTTAATTTTATGATAAAGCTAGGTCAAACAAATCTCGAATACAAATGTAAATGTCTTACATGTATTTCTATTTCTTACCTAAGTCTAGATTTAACTGTGACAAATGAATTTTATAAACATTTTTAGAACAAAGAAATGACTCAAAAGAGCTTTTATTCCAAAATAAAAAATATCTACTTAGCTAAAAAATACATTCTTATTTGTATAGATGTTTTAATTCTCCTTTAAAAGTTGAGAATGAGTCCATTAAAATTGTACCATATTCGAAACAAATAACAAGAGCGCCGCAAGCCAACGCTAAAGAGGGGCATTTCTGAACAAGGGCACCGCAAAGCGGATGCATCCCCTTGGTATTCAATTTAAAAATATGGCTAAAAATATGTCCAATGACCTGGATTTAATGTTAGGTACCAGAAAACTAATGTTATTTGTCCCTGCCTTAATTAAATTGTTATTAATGTTATGTACCAGAGAACTAAGTGTAATTTGTCATTGTCTCCGCATTTGGCCTTTGCCAAAGGACCCCGCCTTTGCCCGTTGACATTTACAACCAAGGTTTCTATATCTTACCATATACTAAATGTATGGCAAGTTTGGTTATAATCTGCCAATAGATGATCAGTGTATAGTGTCGCAAGGTTGTTGATATGTGAAAATAGTCAAAGTCCAATCTTGCCTATGACCTTGAAAATAAAAAGACTTCTAGAACTTGCCATATACTAACTGTACACCAAGTTTGGTTAAAATCAGTCGAAGAATTTTCAGTGTAGAGTGGTCACAAGGTTGTTGATATGGAATAGTCAAAGTCCAAGTTTGACCTTAACATTTACCCTATGACATTGAAAATGTATAGGCGTCTAGACCTTGCCATATACTAACTGTATACCAAGTTTTGGTAAAGATCGGTCGAAGGATGTTCAGTATAAAGCTGTCACAATGGTGTTGATATTGGAAAATAGTCAAAGTCCAACTTCTAGACCTGGCGATATACTAACCGTATACCAAGTTTGGTTAAGATCGGTCGAAGGAGGTTTAGTGAAGAGTGGTCACAATGTTGTTACGGACGGACGCACGAACGAACGAACGGACAGCCCCGTTACTATATCCCCTCGCAATCTTCGTTAGCCGAGGGGATAATAATTATTAAAGCTAGAGTTAGGTGACTTGGTATATACATGTGTATTGTTCCAAGGAACATGTGTAGCAAGTTTCATTTGAATATTTCTTATTTTCATAGCATGTACACTAATGATTTTACCTAACCAATGTGCTTATACAAACTAGGAGCAAGCTATGAAATAAAATGTAATTCAAATACTGTTTTATATGATATTTTAAGATGTCATACAAAACTATTTCCAGACGATTTCATAAAAATAATAGTACACTACATGTACATGTAAAACACTAATGTTGACACCTGTTCCTTGTATAAACAATATCTAAAACTATAAAAATCTATAATCGCTGTTCAGTTATCTGTTCTTTAATAAACTTTTTTTTCGATTTTCGACATAATAGTTGGACAGCGACTCCTTTTGGATGATGATTGCACAGAGACTCCTTACTGGGAAAATTTTGTACAAAATTTTCTACAAAGTTACAACATTGCATACAACATTGCCTACAGCGATCATTTGTTGGATGAAAACATGCATAGTATGTAACCTGGAAGAATAAATGTACAAATATACTGAGAGACACAATAAAAAAGGCAGGGAGGTAGAACCACTCGCTCTTATCAGGTGTGAAATAGAACCAGAAACCCATCATGCTCCAGTTCTCTAAGTACATTATCATATAAAACAAAATCATCCGGTACATGGTTCTTCCACCATGAACATCCAGGAAGCAGAACACTAAAACATATCCAAATAGTGCAGTAAAGAAAAACTTCTCCCCCCATGAGCTCGTTTCACTTTTAAGAACGGCGCAGGATGACCAGGATGTCATCAGTACCCAATGTGCTCCAACAATGATAAATACAAGGTAATTAAATCGAGACCAGAAGAGTCCGAGAGCAATAACACGAGGTCCGATTTCACAAGCCCTCCATAGAAAACAAAGGATCATCCCTGGAACTTCCATATTTTGTTTGAATGGATCACAGGCTCTCAATGAGTTAGTAAAAGCCATCATTGACCAGGACAAACTAAGCCAGGAAGAGAGGATAGCTGCGCCTCTTATTGTTGCTGAAAGAAAGAAAGAATGTGAAGGTCAGTAAGCTTACTCCTGATAGAAACCATACTATTTTAAAGATAACTTGCTAAAGGCACACATATCTTATGATATGCAAATATTTGGTCTTATCTTAATGTTTCCTGGAAACATTAGACAAATTAGAATATTTCAACAAATCAAAACATATTGTTGTTCAAGATATCCGCTGCAGAGTTGTGCAATGTTTAATAAATTTGGAGCAGAGAAGAACATTAATTTAGACATCTAAAATTAAACAAGAGCACCGCCTGCGGGTGCCTGACGCTCGTCTGATACTATCCTTTTACGGTTTATTTATTTTATATAAAAAATCTTCAAATTCGGAATGCATTTTTACATATTATAATGACCGCACACAACTACTATTTTTCAAGTATTGAAACAAGATTTACTGTTTCGAAATAAATCCAAGTTCATATACATGATGAGGAAGATCTTCACGTCGGATGGCTGTCACATCAGTCAAGATCATAACAATTTAAAATGTAACTACAGATGTTTAGTATATTACAATTTTATATGTAACAGTGACTTTGACCCCAGTGGCCCAAAAATACAATACCATTAATGATCTTAAACAAGAGATGTTTGTCAACAAGTTATCACTCAGACAAGCTTTTCGTGTTTAAGGTCACTGTGACCTTGACCTTTGATCCGTTGACCTCAAAATCAGTAGGGGTCATCTACTGGTCAGGCCCAACCTCCAAGTCAAGTATGAGGGCCATAGGTCCATGCATTTTTGAATTATCACTCAAACAAGCTTTGATCTACCGACGGACCGACCTCCGACCAACATGTGCATCTTCTTTGAAGGGGGCATAATAAATACTTACTATAAACAAAATATGGTTGCGTTAATTCAACTGATACTAAAGATATTGAATATATTACTGTTTTCCTATGTTTAGTAACAGTGACGTTGACCCCAAAACACAATGTGATTAAAGATATTCATAATATGTTGGAAGTACATTATGTTTTCTACTGTTTGGGAAAAATTTGAAATCAATGTAACAAAAAAATGAAGAAACTATGTCCAAGTCTCAAACTCGACCAAAATACATCATAATTGATGTGTTTTACCCCGAAAGACAAGCCACACTAAGCATCTTTAGCATACAATGCGAAGAAGAGTATTAGATGAACAAGTTTTCCAAGTTTCAAAGTAATATATTTGATAGTTTCCATGTAAGTGAGCTAACGTAAAACTTAACCAACACCGCCAATTCTCAAAATCAACCAACATACATATAATTGATTTTTGTTACCCCAAAAGACAGGCAATACTCAGCATCTTTAGCATACAATGTGAAGAATCGTATCAGATGAAACAAATTTTCCACGTTTCAAAGTAATAGGTTTGATAGTTTTCATATAAGTGACCTAAACGCAAAACTTAACCAACACCGGCAATTCTCAAAATCAACCAAAATACATCAAAATTTATGTTTTTTACCGCAAATGATAGGCCACACTCAGCGTCTTTAGCATACAATGTGAAGAACGGTAATAGATGAACAAGTTTTCCAAGTTTCAAAGTATTAGGTTTAATAGTTTCCATGTAAGTGAAATAACGCTAAATTTAACCAACGCCGCCGCCGACAACGACGACGACGATGAAGTGACAACAATAGCTCGTCGTTTTTCCCCAAAAAAACAGACGAGCTAATAAACGTGTGCTCTGAAAACATCTGAGAAAAGTATTGTAACAAATATGGACAATATAGTGCATGGAATGTTTCCCTTTAAGCGCAATGTTTTCTAAAAGCTGTCTGCTTCATAAGGCATCAAAAGCTGCCTGTATCAGGGAAACGGCAAAAACACAAGTTATATTTGCCACAATAACCTTTTATCTTTTCTGGACTGCAAAAACATTAGTTTTCCAAATTTATTAATTTCGGAGTGTAACAACTTACAACATTTGACTGATAATATAAATGTGTCATGCTTGAACACAGGGAGCCTTTCTAAATACGTATTTAATGGACTAAGGGGAGAAACTATAGCAACTATAATCCAAATATGCACATGAATTTGAGGAAGTTAGAATTCCACTCCCTACGGTATAAACATGCCACAAAATGTATGATTCAACATTGCAACACACTGTTAGATCTTGGTTTAAAAGTTCATGTGAACACAGAGCCACATATTTGGAAGACACATTGATTCTAGGATGTGGAAAAGGCAAATTAATACAATAGTTCTAACTTCTAGTATACAATCAAGCATACCTCCAAATGTAAAATTCCCTGCAGAAAAAGCAATTATAATTAGATATAATTAAATAAATCAATGTAAAACAGTATTAATTGAAGTATTTTAAAAAACAAGGGTCATTACAACAGATAGCAACCAAAAATATACTTCTATATACTCAATTTATTTTTAATTATAAATGAGTTTTATTCAATTTACTAGTTCTTATTAGGAATGTCAAATCAAGAGTGCTCACCACATGCAAAAACAAACTCACATCAGATTTCCTCAAGTTAAACAAGAGCTGTCAGATGACAGTTTGCTCGCCTTTTCGATCTTGCAAATAAAACAAAACTTGTTTGGTAGGTACAGAAAACATAACTAAGTACTTTATCATACTATTTATAAGCAAAGTACTTTATAAGTCGTTAAAGGGTCATAATTCTTACAAAAACCTTCACTGAATTATGCACTCTTGGCTGTTGGTGGAGGTAATGATGGTTTAAAGATATTGTAAGTGTTTAAGCTATATCTCTAATGGTTTTGAAAAAAAAAATGATTTGGTATGAATAACTTAACCAGAATTCTAAATCGAAAACGGGCCATAATTCTGTTTTAAAAACCTTGACAGAGTTATGTAATCTTTTCTGTTGATGGAGGTTATGATGGTAAATAAGTATTTTAAGTGTATAAGCTATATCTCGAATGTTTTTGAAAACAAGTTGGGTGGTACGAAAAACTAAACAAACATTTTAAGTCGAAAAAGGGCCATAATTCTTACAAAAAACCTTGACAGAGTTACGACCTCTTGTCTGTTGATGGAGGTAATGATGGTTAATAAGTGTAATAAGTTTCAAAGCAATGTCTCTAATGGTTTTGAAAAAAATGTGAGGTGGTACGAAAAACTTAACCAAAAAGTCGAAAAAGGGCCATCATTCTTACAAAAACCTTGACAAAGTTATGTACTCTTGTCTGTTGATGGAGGTAATGATGGTGAATAAGTGTTGAAAGTTTCAAGCAATATCTTCAATGGTTTTGAAAAAAAGTGAATAGGTACAAACAAACTTAACCAAAGTGTGAAACCAACGCCAACGCAGACGTCAACGCAGAGGCTAGTAGTATAGCTAGCCTTTTCTTCGAAAATTCGAGCTAAAAATGGTATTAAATTCTACTCATGCAAAAGGAAGGTAAATTCATCTCAATATTGCCTTAACAAACCTTAACCCTTTCCCACATACAGACGCTTTCTGACGTCTCTGCAGCAGACGTCTTCTGAAAACATTACGGCAAAAGGCGAAAATGCTCATAATTTAATTATAAACAGTTTCTATGTTTATGCCTAGATGTTATCAAAGTCGTCTGATGCATATTTGTTGCATTTGTGGGAGAGTTAAAATTATTAAGCATTTCAAGGCTTGCCTGCTCATTTAACATAGAATAAACCACAATTAATTTAAATGTAAATTTATATGCTATTGTTGTATTAACCCCACCTACAGACGAACTTAGATGCATCTGCAGCAGACGACTGTGGAAAGCATTGTGCTAAAAGGTGAAATTGCCCTATTCAAAAGTCATAAGTTATACATGTACCATCATTAATCGAAAATTATCATACTTTTCTTATAAGTTAGATGTTTTCCAAGTCAGACATCGGCTGCAGATAGAGGTTATGTGTCTCTTTAAATTGTAAACTTTGAACAAATCAATGATTGGACAGCATCCGATATTAACTTAAGTTTATACATGAGAATAATTTACCTTTATGTTAGAAATTCCGATACTTTAAAGGGAATACTGTCACTATAATTTATTTAAAATGCATGCTATAGCTGTGGGCATTGATCTGTAGTTCAAATTTGTCAAGACATCTTATAATTTATTATAAGTTTGTATAGTTGCAATATCTTAGTAGTTAGTACGGTTAAATTATCATATGAAACATGATGAATTTTGAAACCCAAATATACAAGTTTAAGGAGAAAAGTGGAATTCAAAAACTCTAGGCCCCTCAATATAATGCGAGCCCATCCATAGGAAAAGGCTTTTTCATTTGTGTATAACCAGATAAGCCTGTACATCCAGTCTGATCAAGATGTAGTGTTCACACTTAATTACTTACATAAGCTTGTAAGAAGCGTCAGTCAAATTATGTAGATTCTTATTTATAAGACTGTAGATGACTAGATGTATAGACTGATCAGAACCTACAGAGCTAAGAAATGCAAACTTGTACCTTATCACATTGATAAGCTTATAATGTACATACCTGTAAGCCAGGGTTCATCTTGTATGTGTGCTAATAGAATGTAAATCTGTAATACAAGCTGGGGAGCTGCCTCAAGAAAACATTCAAACATTCGTACAGAGCAGGCATCAACATTTTCAAGCTGCATTACCAGGAAGTAACGCTCTTTCTCTACTTTGCTAAGTTTTGGACTTCTACTTTTTATTCCATTGTACATGTATTCGATTTGCCTGAAACATCAAGTGTACAAGGCTGCATCATGTTACATATTTCTACTTTATTACACTTACAGAGGCCTAGATATGGGAGATTATAATGGTCTTTTCCCTACAATATAATTATTATTTCCCTTGGATAAAAAGCAGATACTTTTAACCTTTACCCATTATCAATAAATCTGCAGCAGACAACTTTGACAACATTTATGCAAACCTATAGAAATTCTCTGTAAACTAATATATATCATTATTGAATAGTTGGAAACATTGTGGCAAAAGGAGGAAATTTTCATTTTACAGGGTTTACATTTTTTTACACACTTTTAAGGTGTGGTTAATAATGTTTATGATTCTTTGTTCGTTTTGGTTTTTTTGTATTTGTTTACCTTTGCCGTGTATAATTGTATTAAATCACTGCTTCTTTAAACATGATAATTTCGTAGCAGGTTGTATTCTTACATTCCTTGTCAAGTATTTAATTTCTCTTTCAGATAAATCCTTCAAAAAAGACTGGGAAATACCGGTCGTATTCTTCATAATCTTTGATGAAGGCTTACGAACTGGTAAAAAAATGGATTTCCTGTAAAAAAAAAAAAAAACAAGAATGTTTGGTGTGCCTCAGCAAACATTAAGAGACCGGGTTTCATTCATTTTTGAAATTATACTATGTATTTAACAGAGAGGAACAACAGAAATTTTAGGAGAATTTGAAAGCAAGGTCAGCGCTCGGGTATAGCTTGACAAATGTATATACACAGAGGTTGGCAGGAGAAATGGCCTTTGACCTAGGCAAAAAACATAAAAATCTGCCTATGAGTAACAAGTGGCTGTATACCTTTTTGAAGAGATTGAACACTGAAATAGCTTCCTTAAAACCTCGCCAACTTGTAAGTGCTCGAGCGAAAAATGCAACACCAGAGGTAATCCACACATATTTCAATAATTTGCAAAAAGAAAATGAATTGTTTCAAAATCCACAACATATTACGTTACACTTTTTGTGTGAATAAGATCCATAATTATTTCTTTAAATATTTGATTAAATTAAATAGTTTTTTCAGTATACCTTGGTTCTTCTCGACAAGCTGTGATTAATTGAGGTCTTTCTAAAATAGCTGGATTTAAAATAGATTATAACACACACAAACGAAAGTAAGATAATTAATTTTGTATTGACATTTTACCCTAAATAAATGATTAAATGTTATCCCATATGTCACATCAATATTTAATCATTGAAACGTCGCCAAACATTCCAACCAAATTCATGGTCAAGATTTGCGAAAGAGAAAGAGAAAGACGCCGTCGCATATATCATGCAAGATAATAACAAAATGAAATATATTCAAATAACGCATGAAAGGCAGGTTTATTTACCTTATTACTGGACCCATCATAGAAATGGTCATCGCAAATCGGACAAACCACAAGTTCCATGATGTGACTTTGACATTTTTTTCTTCGTTTTCACTGACATTATTTTCTCCGTTTTTCCTGACATTATTTTCCTGGTAATCTGAAAAGTACCATCTAAAGTTTAAAAAACAAATCACTAATGATGGCCCTATGATGAAAGCTGCAGTCAAACCAAATGCAAGCATATTTTCTTGATTGTAATAATCTTTAGCCAGGAGAACGTCAGTCACAATGTCAAAATAAAATAACCCAATGGATGCACATGTCAAAAGAACTTTCCGATATCCAAAATATGGATACTCGTCAGCTACGTTTGAACTATCCATATCATTTTTCATTTCTGTGACTGCAGTGACAGTTTGGTCCGAGGGCTCACTTCCTCTGCTCCTGTCCTGTCTCGCACATAATGGCTGCGTACATGGTTTGGCCGTTTCTCCTTCCTCGTCGCAGTCGCACAAATTTTGTTTATCGAGAAGTTCTTTGGACGCCATTTGTGTCCCACTACCGAATGATTAAAAAAGACCGGTTAACGTGAAATAGTGGAGTTTTATAGTGTATCCCTATTCTACTCTACTTTCGTTTTCGTAGGAGCGTGTTTGCGCCTACGATAGAGGGTTCGCTTTATTTCGACCTCTGTTGTGAGTCGTAACAATGTAGTTCCTAGGAGTTGGATGCATCTGACGCATGTTATTCTGCTCATCTCATTCATATTGTGTTCCGGCCTATTGCTTGATGAAGATACTATTCACGAGCAATCTCTATGATTGAATAAAGTTGGGAGCATGGCGATAAGGGGAGGGCATGTTTGCGTTAATAATAGTTCTCCCATTCCCGCCATACTGTCCATTATAATGTAATAAAAATGATCATGCAGCTATCTCTGTCAAGAAATGGCTGGATACACATAATGTTGTAAATGTATAATATAATATGAACTTATGATTGCCTGCATCTTTCCCTGACAACCGACATTTATATAAAATAAATTATGTATCATTGTTTCTCTCATTTCATTCCCTCAATCTCTATCACACCCTTTTTTGTATTCTTAATTCTTTTTGTATTTGTATGTTTTTGTAATATTGAATTTTTGTTTTGTTTGTATTGATTGTATAATCTTCAAATATGGAAGAAATAAAGATTATAATAACAGTACTTTTTGACAACTATTTAAAACGTACTGTTTATAAGCTGTTTCAATATTGTTTGTCTATATAAGAGAAATGAGTTAAATTCTGTAGGATGAATAGAAATTCCCCATATCATTCTTTCAACTATTTACCTAATATGCTGCTTCAAGTCAACCCTTGTCCTCATGTAGACGCTTTCTGATGCTTCTATAGCAGACGAATTTTGAAAACATTGTGACAAAAGGAGAAATTGCTCATAATTAGCAAATTGCTGAGTACGGTAATCTGTTATATGTAGACAAAAGGCGAAATTTGTTTTTCCACAATGATTTACGATCATAAGCACATTAAAAGGGATCTTCATAGTCTGCTGAAGATTTTTTGTATGTACGCAATGTTTAAATTCTACAAAATACGTTTTTCCACAATGTTGTCAAAGATTATGACAATGATTTACGATCTTAGGCACATTATTATGGATTTTCCAAGATATATTCTTAGTCGTCTCCTCTAGATTTGTTATAATTTATGTAGGAAAAGCTAAATTTGTTTTTCCACAATTATTTACGATCTTAAGCACATTTAAAGGGATTTTCCAAGATATATACATAGTCGTCTGCTGCAGATTTGTTGTATATAAGAAATGGATAAATTCTACAAAATGTTTTTCCACAATGTTTGCAACGATTATGACAATGACCTTTGATGTGAGAGGCCGACGCTCTACCTCTGCACCACTGTCTTCCATGAACATGTTCAAAACTTTCGATGTGCATTCGAAGTGGAAAAATATCGAACGACATTCGGAGTGTATTCCAACAGCATTCGGAAACGGAACCATTCCGAAATGTCGATCGCAGGTACTTTCGTTTTGTATCCAGGTTGTTGTCCTTTTCGCGAAATCGCGAATATTTCAAGGGAATAAACATACGTAGGGAGAAAACACACGTTATTTTGGTATAGCTCGATAGAGAAAAGCATTATTGATTGATTCCCTACTTCAAATTCGTATATTTGTTGGAATACTTTGAATAAAATTAGTTGAAGCGAGACGACCCAGAAATCTGTGTCCACCCTTGTTAATACGAAAAAAACACATAAATGGTTTTTTTCGCTTATAGGAAACAGGTGTGAGATTATTTTTTTTTCAATAACCAAAGAAGGTTATGCAGACTTGCTTTGCTCATTATAAAGACATACGCGCATTTACATTATAATTGTCATTTGTTTTATGGAAATACGCACGGCGCGATAAATGCACGACATTCTTATTTTATTGACAGTGTATGTACTTACAATATAATTTGTTTAAATGGTGTTTATACACCACTTTAAACAGTATTTAAATAATATCACGGAATGTGACCAGATATGGGTATTATTTAACCTCACACCGATACATGTGATAATGATATCCCCGCAGCCCTGGGAGGCAAGGAGGGAATCCACAACTTGTGACAACTACCATTTTTAGATCACCTGATCAGAAGGCTCAATGAGATATATTCTGATCATGTTCTGTCCGGTCATCGTTTACTTTTAGCTTCAAACTTGGCCAATATTTGATGAAGATGTATATTCTGATAAATGTTCATGAATATTGGATGCATACTGTTGCCTGAAGAGTGTTAACAAGGAAATTGTTAACGACAGACGATGCATATCGTGATCACAATAGCTCACCTTCAGCACTTTGTGCTCAGTTGAGCTAAACATTAAGCCATATTAATTGATTGAAATACATGGCGGCCAGGCTTAATCAGAAAAAGGGCAAAGTGACTCTTTATAATTGTTTATTGATTGGTTGAAAGACATATCTCCCAGGTGGCATTATACATGTAAATATTTCATGTACATGGCCAACTCCTTGCAGTTTCACTTACAATCAAATGTGCCTACTATAGCATCACTCAGGTGATCAATTTAAATCAATGTTGGTCCTCTTAATAAAATATTTGGATCAAAATTGCTATCGAGGTGGACATTCTAACCACCAACCACAGAGGGTGTGCATGATTTTGAAAACATCCAAATGAGAAGGTGTTAGTAGTTGCTTATACTGAAAGCTGTCTAGTGGGGTTTTTGTAAGTCAACTTCAAGTGAATTGAACTACAATGTATACCTGAGATCACTACATAGTGATACATGAAAACTATTGAGTTGGATTAAAAGTAAAACAGACCATTATATTGAAACATGTTTTTTAAAGTAAGAAAATATTTTAAAATTTAAACCCTTCTTTTAAGTTACAATAAGTCTAAGACCACTTCACAGCAAGTAAAATGGTTAGTAAAACTTAAGTCCATTTCCTAAAGCTAAGTTGTAAAAAAACCATCTGTTGAAAATATAGTGGCTGCTTATATAGAGGTGACCACTAACACAAGTTTGACTGTAGCAGAGGGCTATATAAGAGGGAGTGAACAGGTCTTTTCCCAACAATATTTGTCTTAATACTCAACAAAATCCCATGTTGTTGGTACTCAAAGGAATTGTCTCACTGAGACGACTCTTTTGAAAACCCACAACGTAGGGTTGGAGTGTCAAAAAGGATGTTCGAACATGATGAATGCACATTATCTAGAGCTCTGCAGTAGCATCTCTTTTCAAAGTTTCAACAAGTTCAGAAAGGGGCATTATTTTGCACACTTACAGTATTATTGGACTTGATCAGTGATCTAGTCTAATGGCCTCAAAAACATGTGCAAAGGTTCAGCACAAGTCCCCTATTATTGAAAAATATATGGGGCTACGGCTTACAAGCAAGTGTTAAGCCGTTCCCATATATAGAGGCTTTCTGATGCTTCTGTAGCAGACTACTTTTGAAAACATGACAAATGGATGAATTGCCTATGATGAGCTATTTCCACATTTGCCATAATGTTTACAATAATAAAACATTCCGTTTTAATGATTTTCCATGTTTTTGCCTTGACATTTTCAATCTTCTGCCGCAGATTTGTTGTAAATGGGGAAGGGTTTACCAAAAAATCAATAAAACAAGCATACATTTTGCCTACATGAAACGTCTGCTACAGATTGTCAGACTGTCATTCTATCCAAAGTCTTCAAGAAAACAACCTAAAGAAGTTACTTTATATTATATCCTTTTAAAGGAGACTTTTCCTTGTTCAACATATATTATTTATAAACTATTGCCTAAAAAGACGTGCAAATATGATTGAATAACTTGTACTTGTAATTTCCCTGTAATATGTGAGCCTTTTTACAGTGCTCACCATTCTAGACAAAATAAAGCCAAAATTTAAAAAGATTGATTACAAATTATAATTTTCTTCATATAGAACGCATTCAGTTGATATTTTGGGAGACAATGGAGTAATTACTCAATAATCACTCAATATGAGCTATTTCTCCATTGTCAATAATGTTTTCTCATGTCTTGGTACCACATGTATGCCTTTTTCCCGATTAGAATTAAACAATTTCTACAGTAGTTTGTATCAGACATGCCAATAAAACACTTGTCTATGTATATGTCAATTGTGTACCAAATGCCAGTCATATTAAAAGTTGTTTTTATTCTGAAAAACTCTGAGGCAATGTCTTTCAACGGATTGTAATAATGTGATGCCAAATGAATTTCTAATAGGGCCAGTGCTTATGTGCAAGAATAAGTTTACATAAGGTTTATGTGAATAATTATTTAAGTTTTTACTATACAGTATAAGGATAAAAACTTGCCGACCATGTTGTTGAACAGATCAGATTGGTTCAATTTTTGTTGTAGAGAGCCACCCATGAACCATCTGTGCCAAATATTATTCAGATTGGGCAAGTACTCGAGGAAAAGAAGATTTGTTAGTTTTTGACATTTTCTTCTCTTTCTGATGCTGCAATAATGAAAGTTTTATATATAGATTTGAAAATGTTAAAAAACTTTGAAAACAAACCATCAAAGGAATGTTCCTGTGAAATTATTTTAAATTGGTCCATTGGTTTAGGAGGAGAAGTTGTTTGTATGTAACATTTAAGGATGAATGATCACAATAGCTCAACTAGCACTTCATACTCAGGACTTGTGAGCTAAAATGTGTGCTAAAATGATAATTCGCTCATTTTGAATCATGTCTCATTTTCCATCACAATAATCTTAAATGTCATCTGCTGGAGATAAGCAATTTCTCATTTTGCATACAATGTTTTCAACTCTATCAAATTATTATGCACTGTAGCAACCCGTTTTGTAATAAAATGCATAAAATTAATTTAATCTGTATATTTCAACTTAAAATTAAAAGAAACTTACGTAAAAATATTAATGAGGTCTTATTTCAGAAGGTTAAGACAGAAACATTGCATAATACATAAAAGGATAGCAAGAACCCGTTTTGTAATACCAATTTTTGAGACTCGACCCGTTATTTAATAAAAAAGATCGCAAATGTAACAATCTCTTTATTTCAGCTATACTTGACAAGGAATCAGAAGGATGGTAATGAAATCGCGCGCAAACATACATAAATATCATTTTGTATTTATTTATTTGGTAATACCACATTTTCTGACTTTTTTTTGTAATAAAAATTTCAAATGTCAATAAAACTGTAATGTTCAACTTAGAATTACAAGAAACCTATGTTTAAAAAGTCTTATTTTAGAACATTAGTAAGGAAAAATTGCATAATACATACATGAATATCAAAAACCCGTTTTGTAATACCACTTTTTGGGACTCAATCCGTAATAAATATCGGGAAAGTAAAAATCTGTGTATTTCAGCTATAATTTACCAGGAATCAATACACATATGTTAATGTTACTTATTTCAGTAGATTATTGATGAAATCGCGTGTGAAAAATACATGAATATCAAGAACCCGTTTTGTAATACCACTTTTCGGGACTCGGAGAGAGAGAGAAAGAGATAGAGCGACAGAGAAAGATTTGCAGAGATGCAGAAAGAAAGAAAGAGGGAGAAGGCTGGGGAGAGAGGCAGACATACATATATATATGTATATAGAGGGAGAGGGAGAGAGAGAGAGAAGGCTTGGTAAGACAGACAGACAGACAGACAGACAGACAGACAGACAGAGACAGAGAGACAGAGACAGACAGACAGACAGACAGACATAGACAGAGAGAGAGACAGAGACAGAGAAATAGAGAAAGAGAAAGAGAAAGTGAGAGAGGGGGGTTGAGAGAGAGGAACCCGAGAGTGATTCATATCAGCGTATTAATGTTCACCACTCTGTCAGCACAGAATTTTATAAGAAGACTAGTTCAATTCATAACTATAACTTAACTTAAGAAAACGGACTCTGGAAATGTTGACTTATTCTCCATATATTAGTTCACGGATTTAATTCAGAATGATAAAAAAAGTATTTTAATGTTTAGTAACCTGATACACACCTTAGGCAAAACTGAATGTAATTATCTGGATGCATTGAAGACGTGTTTTATACATATGTAAAACCGTCGTTTTATTGGGTTTGTATGACGTTTTCAACATTATTCCAGTTATATCGCGGCGACAGTCCACATTTTCAAGATCCCTGGGCAAACAAACAAGTACTAGGCTAGAAAATGTGCCCTGCACAAAGGCACTCCAACGCTCCCCGACGGTAAACCAGTCGACCACGGCGGATTCCTTATAAACATATAAGGCAAGACTGAATGTTATTATCTGGACGCATTGAAGACGTGTTTTTATACAGACGTGAAATTATCGTTGGTTAAGGAGAACTTGTTCATCTAGAGCAATATCTCGTGTTTTCCCCTACAAAGGTTTTATAATACCGCGTGCTGTAAACACATCAATTGTCGACTATATAAAGGCAAGGGTTACCCTTTCCAACACAGAGACGCTCTCTGACGACCCTGCAGCGGCGGATTTTTGAAAACATTGTGGAAATTGGAGAAATTGCTCGAGATGAGCAATATCTCACATTGCCACATTGTTTTAGCTATATTTAACAATGATTTAACAAATTAAACATAATCATGTCCAGGAAACGGATCCGAGAGTGACACATACCAGCCTTCTAAGGAAATAACCATTACTAGAACATTATCACGGCTTTAACCCTTTTCCACATACAAACGCTTTCTGACGCATTTGCAGCAGACGACAATTGAAAACAATGTGAGATAAGATTAAATTGCTCAAAACGAGCAAGTTCTCCTTTTCCCACAATATTTCAACTTGATTAGGTAACAATGTATCATTTACAGACATTTTACAAACCCGTCTGCTGTAGACACGTCAGTTGCGGACAGTATAATGGAAAGGGACAAACAGCACCTGCCTGTCAAGGACATAAACACATCCTGTAATCCAATCTCTAAGTAATTTCATTTATGTTATACGGCCGACTTTTCACGTAGTTAAACACACATGAGCCGTTGTCTAGCGATTTTGGCTTTTAGTGAACAGTCTCACCAGTGACTTCACTTTTGGCCAAAATATTATATAGACATACAACCTTTCCAACATACAACATATCTGTAGCTGAAGACTGTAAAAACATGTGGTGAACAACTTGGAAAGTCTCTTTCTGTAAACGTTTAGTTTTAGAATACAGCTGATATCATTTTGGCAAATAGTAATTTCTCCTTTTGTCAGAAAGATTTTCGTTGACTGCAGAGGCTTCAAACTATGCTGAAGTTTTAATTAATGTAACTTTTGATAAATTAAAACTAAAAGCCTAGACCCACTTGCTGTACGCCAATGTGATATAAAAGGAAAATAGAAATAGACTGCGTGTGCCTAGGCATGAGCAAATTTGTTATAAATTATAATTACGACTGTGACTTTCGGTAAGTTCGATAATCAGGGTCAACCTTGGAAACGTCTTATAAAGTTAGCGTTTAGTCCGTCGATTGTCTGTATTGAACGTAAAGTGTCTGATCGAACTCTGTGTCTACACAAGCTGATCTGAACTTTTGTTGAGAGTTGATGTTGTTTCGTCAGGTGGGCCCATCGGAGTGTTTTTACGGTGGTGCGCATTAGATGCACCTTGAAATAATTTGGGTATCATTTATTATTATTCGTATTAACTGTAGTTGTTTTCTTAGAAAACCTAAATTTAAAAAAAGTCGTATCCGAAACATGAGATTGACACAGTGCAATATGAACGGATTAATCATACCGTGCGCCTTTGTTGAACACCGAGTTTTTTTTTGCTGGGTTGGCTTTGGTGGCGTATTACACCTGTATCATTATTCTTATTAGCTGCAGTTCTTTACGTAGATACCGTATATTTCAGGTAGATGCATTGAAACGAAACATGAGAATATCAAATGTGAAATGACATACACAGATTTTTTTTCTAAAAAGCAAGTCTTCTTTTTATACAGTATTCAATTGTTTCTAGGTATATACATACGTTTCGTCTTACTTATTCCGTAGGGCTGATTTGACTTCAAGCGTGTCTGCAGCAGACGACTTGTTAAGTTCGGGAAACATTTGGAAGTTGAAAGAGATAGCAGATATTGCTTGGATACAACATTTTCTTCATTTGCAAAAGTGTTTTCTCCAAACGTATGAAACGTGTTTCTTTTCGACGACATTCCATCTAAATTATCATTATGATGTTTCAGACGTTTAAAAAGGAAAAACATCATCATACAAAATTTGAACAAGTCAGCAATCAAGCACGAGATTACTGGAAAAGCCTGCTTGAACAAAAATATCGCGATATGTTTTGCAGGTTTTGTGTAAAAAAAATTAAGTCAAAAATAGTTTGACTCTTTCCGACATACAACTAATCAGCTGCAGACTAGTTTGAAAACATATTGGCCAAAAAAAGGGAAAATGTATTTAATTAAAAAAAACAAAGACATCCCAAAATTAAATATAATCCAAAAAATTGTGACAAAAGAAGACATTGTTCATCATGAGCAAATTCTCCTTTTACCACAACGTTTTCAAAAATCGTCTGCTGCAGAGGCGTCATAAGACTTATGAGATACCTTTGTCCTGAACATTTTCACTTACCGAGATTTCATTTTTCCAGGCACCACGCAGACAGGCCTTTGGTACCATTATATAACTAGCCGGCAGTCACCCAACCGGCCCTTCCAGAACTGACCCCACTGTCACTACTTGGTTTTGAACCTTTGACCTGCCACTCTCGAATCGAATATCTTAACCATTAGGCTATCGAATCGGTAGAAGGGAAATGGTTAAGTGAAAACATTTTATAATTGGAGGTTACAAGAGAGTAGATATCACAAACATCTTTCCAGCCCACCGATTTCCGAACGTCCTTGACATTCTTCATTTGGTGTAAACACTATGTTATTATATTTATATTTGTACAAAGAACTGACATATCGTAAATGATATATTTCAAGAATTGATTTTTTAAGATTGTTTCCCGCATTTGAGCCCATTTAAACGAAAGATATATGTTCGCTTTCCTAAACAGTATAGATCCAGATTGAATTGAGTAGTCATCTTGAATTCGCACTGTTTCAAAAAAGCCTTAAATGTCTATCTACATATGATTTAGTCATAGGTGCATAATTTGACAAGTGTTTCAAGTTTATTTTCGCTAATCGGCATCTTGCCTTTGGCCATTTACAAATGTTATAATGGTGATATGACCAAAAAACAAACGTTTATGCAGCAGACGACGAAACCACATAAAACTAAATAGGCTTTAAAAAAAGAGAGAGAGACACACACACACACACACACACACACACACACACACACACACACACACACACACATATACACACACACACACACACACTGGTATACCCAACACACTGAGGTATATCATTCCACACAAACACTGCGAGGTCTATGCTCATTCGACATGTTTCAAATATAAGACAAATGATATGGCATAAAGAATTGATCCTGAATGTCATTTATCATAAGCAAATTGGGGTAGTATAATTTTTTGGAAACCAGTACAAGGTAAACACACCGAGGTAACAACCTCAGTATGGGACACCCTCAACCTCGGTATGGGACACATAGCAACATCGGTATGGGACACACATCAACATCGGTATGGGACACACAGCAACATCGGTGGACATACAGCAACATCGGTATGGGACACACAGCAACATCGGTATGGGACACACAATAAACACATTGTTGACAAACGGAGGAATTTAATAGGAGACAAAGACATAAGCTTTGTGTATCTCATAAGTTTTTCTAGATAAATTAATTAACCCGTTTGATGCCCAGAGCTCTAGAAACGAGAAGTAAACTTGTCATTATCCTTCAATATCACAACTGAGTCCTATGTTGTGGTTACTCACAGAGACAGTTCAAGAATATTTAACTGTTATTTCGAATCTGGTAAAATTTCACTTTATAATGTAAAAAGCAACTCGGTTAAACTTGAAATAGTTCGTATCACATAAACATTATATTGGGATTTGTTACAAGTGTTAAGCAGGTCGTTAATGGTTATAGGTGGCAATAGTGGGGACCCTGCCACTTGCTGTGTGCATTTTCTGATATACTGCGCATGCGCACGCCTGAGTTTAAGTAGAATATCGGGACGAGGTGTGTGGGGTCACTCTTTTTCCTTCAATTTGGCCTAGTAACCTAGTTTCCGACCCAATATGACCCATATTCGAACTTGACATAAATATCATTATTACAAACATTCAAACTGCTGAAGCAAAAATTGCGGCCTCTAGAGTGTTAACAAGCTTTTTCTTCAATTTGACCTAGTGACCTACTTTTTGACCAATCATGACCCATGTTCGAACTTGACCTACATATCATCAAGACAAACATTCTGATAAAGTTTCAACATGCTCAAGTTGAAAATAAGGACTCCAAAGTGTTAACAAGATTTCCATTCAATTTGGCATAGTGACCTAGTTTTTGACCCGGCATGACCCATATTCGAAATCGGCCTAGATATCATTTAGGTAAACATTCTGACATTCAAGCTGCCTTAGTAAAAATTGCGACCCCTAGAGTGTTAACAACCATTTCCTTCAATTTGACCTAGTGACCTACTTTTTGACCAGACATGACTCATATTCGAACTTGACTTACACCATCAAGACAAAAATTCTGATAAAGTTTCAACATGCTCAAGTTGAAAATGTGACCTCTAGAGTGTAAACACGATTTTCCATTCAATTTGTCCTAGTGACCTAGTTTTTTACCTCAAATGGCCAAGTTTCGAACTTGTTCAAGATTCAATGGAGATAAATGTTCTGATAAATTGTCATGAATATCCGATGCAAAATGTAGCCTGTAGGGTGTTAACAAGGGAAAGTGTTGACGATGCACGACAGCCGTATTTTACGTATTTTTCATTGCAGGGATTTTGTCAAAAGGTTTTTGAGCTACCCGCTTTCAAGCTACTCGTTTTCCATATATTTAATAGAAACATTTAAGATCTTTATGTCTAACTTAAATCTCTAAATTATGTATACATTTTCATGGATTAAAACTTTACATTGTGTACGTTTATATTGTATAATGTGCATACTGTTTAGCTTGTTGTGAAAAGTAATTAACTGATCCCTGGACAATCAAGAAAAATTGTCCATTTTGAAAAAAAAAGAGGGCAGCACAACACATGTACAAATTTACACTTCCTGAAAGCTGGGCATGACAATATACGTAGGTATTCAGCATAGCTGAATCCCCCGCATTAAAACCACACAATCATAGTTTTCCATCTGAGCGAGAAGAGTGTATAGTTTGTCTATGTATGGCATCTTTGGGAAGACATATAGATCACACTCAAGATTTTTCCATCTGAGTGAGGACAACTGCTTAATACGATGTGCGTGAAGTTAGCCGGAGTAGCCGGACCAGCCGGAACAGCCGGAACTCCGGCTGTATTAACCATCAGGAACAGCCGGAACTCCGGCTGTGTTAACCATCAGGAAGAGCCGGAACTACTCCGACTGTATTAAGCAGCCGGAACAGGCGGAACTGCGGCTACTCCGGCTACTACGGCTGTATTAATCAGCCAGAACAGCTGGAACTCCGTATACCCCGACTGTATTAACCAGCCGGAACTCCAGCTACGTCGGCTGTATTATCCAGCCGGAAAAGCGGGAATTTCGGTTACACCGGCTGTATTAACCACCCGGAAAAGCGGGAATTCCGGTTACAATGGCTGTATTAACCAGCCGAAACAAGCGGAATTCCGGCTACTCCGACTGTATTAACCAGCCTGAACAGGCCGAACTACGGCTACTCCGGCTGGGCATGGCAGCCAGCTGACACAAATTGGCGAAACTGGACCTCATGCAACATGAAGTCAGTTTGAGCCGCTTTCACCTAGCATGCATCAATGAACCGTCCAATCCATCTATCTCACACAATAGGCACGCCAAAACGAGGGTGGGAGCCACTCAGTCGGCCCAACTCCGGCTTGGTTGTGCAGACGGCTGCCATATATCCTGGTGGAATCTGGTTAATGTGACTGGGAGCCAGAGAGTGTCACTTTAACCTGGCGTATGCCAGGATGCTAGTTAAACTCTCTTTGCCATACATCCGGGTGGAATCCGGCTAGTGCGACTTGGAGCCAGAGTGTGGCACTTTCACTTGACACATGTCAGGATGCCAGTTAAACTCTCTAATTCGAAAAGGACGGGTGCAAATCGTGCCTTTTTCGGCAAATCCCAACTCCGACTGGGCATGGCAGCCGGCCGATAAAACTTGGTGAAACAGAAATTCATGCAACACGAAGTCAGTTTGAGGTGTTTTAACCTGGCATGCATTAATCAACCGTACACTCCATCTATCTCGAACAATAGGCACGCCAACACGAGGGTGGGAGCCACTATGTCGGCCCAACTTCGGCTGGGTTTGGCAGCCGGCTGCCATTAATCCGGGTGGAATCCGGCTAGCGTGACTGGGAGCCAGAGAGGGTCACTTTTACCAGGCGTATGTCAGGATGCTATTTAAACTCTCTAATCTGAGCAATATACATCCGGAGTTGGGCTGTAGACTTGGCCAAAAATGCGAACTTCATAGGAACATTGTAGCCAGCTGCCATTAATCCAGGTAGAATCCGGTTAGTGCGACTTGGAGTAAGAGTTTGGCACTTTCACCTGAAACATGTAAGGATGCCAGTTAAACTCTCTTATTCGAACAGGACGGGTGCAAAGTCGGGACTGTGTCGGGAAATTCCAAAACCGGCTCGGCATGGCAACACGAAGGTGGGAGCCACTATGTCGGCCCGACTTCGGCTGGGTTTTGCAGCCGTCTGCCATAAATCTGGGTGAAATCAGGCTAGCGTGACTCGGAGTGTGTAACTTTCACCTGACATATGTCAGGATGCCAATTAAACTCTCTAATTCGAGCAATACACAGCCGGTGTTGGGATGTAGACCTGGACAAAATGCCAACTTCATCGGACCATTGCGGCCAGCTGTCATAATTCCGGGTGGAATCCGGCTAGTGCGACTTGGAGCCAGAGTGTGGAATTTTATCCTGAAACATGTCAGGATGGCAGTTAAATTCGGCGAAACAGGAACTCATGCAACACGAAGTAGTAAGTTTGAGGTGCTTTCACCTGGCATGCATCTGTCAACCGTCCAATCCATCTATGTTTGCCCAACACCGACAGGGTTGTCCAGCCGGCTGCCATAAATACGGATGGAATCCGGCTAGCGTGACTGGGAGCCAGAGTGTGTCACTTTCACCTGACATATGTCATGATGCCAGTTAAACTTTCTAATTCGAGGAAAATAAAGCCGGAGTTGGGCTGTATACTTGCTCAAAATGCCAACTTCATCTGAACATTGCAGCCTGCTGCCATACATCAGGGTGGAATCCGGCTATTGCGAGTTAAACTCTCTTATTCAAACAGGACGGGTGCAAAGTCGGGACTTTGTCGTGAAATCTTAAATCCGGCTGGGCATGGCAGCCGGCTGACGTAACTTGGCGAAAGAGGACCTCGTTTAACACGAAGTCAGTTTGAGGCGCTTTCACCTGACATGCATCAATAAACCACCCAATCCATATATTTCGAACAATAGGCACGCCAAAACGGAGGTTGGAGCCACTTTGTCGAACCAACTTCGGATGGGTTTTGCAGCCGGCTGCCATAAATCCTTGTGGAATCTAGCTAGCGTGACTGGGAGCCAGAGTATGTCACTTTCACCTGAAACATATTAGATTTGCTCAAAATTCCAATTTCATCCGAACATAAATCCTGGTGGATATCGGTAAGCGCAACTCGGAGCCAGAGTGTGGCACTTTCACCTGACACATGTCAGGATGCCAGTTAAACTTTTTAATTCGAACACGACGATTGCAAAGTCGGGACTTTGTCGAGAAATCCCAACTCCGGCAGGGCATGGCAGCCGGCTGACGCAACTTGGCGAAATGTGACCTAATGCAACACGAAGTCAGTTTCAGGTGTTTTCACCTGAATTGCATCAATAAACCACCCTACCCATCTATCTCGAAGAATAGGCATGCCAAAACGAGGATGGGAGCACCTCTGTCGGCCCAACTCAGGTTGGGTTTTGCAGCCGGCTGCCATAACTATGTCTAGACGCCAACTAGAACGACCCGAATCTATTGTTTGGTGCCTTCCCCTGAAACGTGCCGGACAGCTGCTTAAAGTCTGTATCTCGAGCAATATACAGCCGGAGATGGGCTGTGTACTTGTACACACAATATTGAAACATCTTATACATGGGACTTCTGAAAATATTTGTCAAAATGTAGTTTTCTCAGTCTTTATGCATAGTGTTTTCATATTTTTCTCAAGATTATACATTCAGCCAGATCATGCAAAGGTAGCCAGTTGCCTTGGGATATTGTTGGTGGAGTAGATTTTTTTCTAGAAAGCCAGGGGAAAATGTTAGGTAAACTGAAATTGTTAAGCTCAAGTCAATCAATCAATCATGGTAAGAGTCAGTTTCCAATTATATTTGTTACTAGTTTACTAGTTTACAAGAGTTTACATTTGTAAAAAGAAATCAGAACATACTGCAATGCCTTCTAGTGTTGTTTTCCATTCACATTCCTGGAAATCTTGCAGTTTGAAACACTCCTGACCTTATATAAAATAAAACAGATATGTACAAATTAAACTTAAATATATGATAGGTTTGGGTTTTGCAAAATGTTTCTTTATATTTATTCGAATAAAAATGTTTTGAGTGTTTATTGACGCCGCGTGGAAGCGCGGCGTTAGTATGGGATAGGTTTTAATTTTGTACCATGGGGTGACGTAATCGAAAAGGGAACAACCAACATTATTATTGTTAAGAAAAGCTCGATATATGCTTTAAAAAACAACCTATATGAATAAATAAAATGATTTAAGAAACAGCAAGATACAAAATACGTATGTCTTCTACCGTTATTGCAAAACTTTAGACACATGAAATGGTATTTAATAACTTTCCCCTTACTTCCTAGGCTACGCATTTTTTATAGTTTGGTTTACGTCCCGATTCATCAAAGCTCAGAAAAAAGTTTCTGGCGATGTTTTTGCTTATTTACAATATTGAGATTTTTAAATAATTCAGTAATCTTTAAAAAATCAATAATGATTCATTTTAATTACTACATATTACAGTTTGATTCTAGAAACTGTAAAAACAACGTTAACCCAACTATGCAATAGGCAGTGCCGTAACGTGACCCATTATATTATTTGTAAATGCAGCATGTCATCGCTTGGCGATTTTGGTCATTCTTATCTAATAAACGACAAGGTGTCATCGGTTCCTATAGAGTAATTAAGTTGTCTCTGCTTCCTTCCATTATGAATACTTCGCTGTTTTCACGATTTCATCCGATTTCTAAAATTCATTGGATTAGTATTCGGTTTTTCATGTTTCGTTCGAGATGAACGATTCGTACCAACTGGTTTTCGCTCTTTGCTCTTGAGGAACTGACTTGACCATTTTCTTTTGTTTATTTTTCAGTTTTCTTCTTGCATGTTCAAAACGATTAAACTGACATTAGAAACAGACAAAACAGACTTAATAATTCTTGTTATGTGTAAATTATACATGTGAACTTTCATAATGCTCAATCTTGATCATAAATATCTTTAATTTACTTCGTATTTTTTGCTTATATACTCCAGTTATTGCTATCATACTTCGGTTAAACTTGAAGGAGAATAGACTTCCCCTCTCCTCCCAAAGCTTGTGTCACACTTAACTTATAACTAGAGGCAATAAACCTTAACATATGTTAATATTTTAGCACTTATATTTTTGTTTATATAATTGATCTAGTTAGAGGATTTAAAACAGTTTATTGGTAAAAGATACTTTAGAAACTTCAGCTTGTATGACACATTATAGTAGTGAATGTTAAGCAAACAGTAAACCAAATGGTTTCATGACTTAACTTGTCATTTCACGACTAAACTTCACATGCTGAATATCACATAGATCGTAGCATATAAAACGTTTAATCCCTACGTCAATATTGACCCTTTCTGCTCTTGGTAACCTTTTTATTTTATATAGGCTATGGTAGCCAGGTTAGCAATATAGGCACATATTGGCCTTCTTGTTTAAAATAAAGGGACATTTGGCTTTCTTTTTCGAAATATTTCCATCCTGTCTGTTTGCAGAGGTTATCTAAATGTATTGAACTGCATCTGCTTCCTTTAAGTCATGCTTCAAAATCATGCGCGGCGTCTTTGATGCTTTGCATCAAAATTATTCTTGTTGAATTTAAAAAGAGATTGATCCTCTTTATCTGCAGGTTTCAATGTTCAGTTTGTTTTTACATTATTTTTAAATATGATCTTGTTCCTTTTACTGGTTATTGTTTAGCAATAAACGCAGTCTGAAGTAATACATAAACAACATGTCAACTGCGTTCTGCACGGCGAGGATAAACAAAAATCAAATCAGTTCAGTTTGCTCTTCAATTTGAGTATCCCACCTCGGCCAACATTCTTTCCGACGTTTGACAAAAGTCACTGTGACCTGCGTCATTCGTCTTTCACCAATGGGCTGTTTAACAGTCTATGTGGAAAAGTAGTCAGTTGCTTGGAATATATGTTGTGTGGTGTACTGGTGTGGGAAAACCAGGAAACGCATGACTAGGTGAACTGGTCACCGTGATATGACTGGAAAATTGTTGAAACGGCGTTAAACCCCAATCAATCAATCTTCAATTTGGAGAGTTTTATGGCATCATTGGTTGACGATGTGGTCTCAAGTATGAAAATATTGCTTTCAATAGCTTTTGAATATGTTGTAAATATAGTTTAATAACATATTAATCAATGCAGTGTATTTTAATAACCTAGTGAAAATAATGTTGAAATTCTTAGTTACAATTTTGTCCAATCTGATATTAGAGTTTGATCAATAAACAAATTTTGGATAACACAAAAGAGTAATCTACTAGAAATTCATTTCTTACAAACAAAGGACTCATTTGAATGCATGGACATGTTTTCCTCTCTATCAGGTTGGAGGATATATGGCTTAAGACATTTACTATGTATACCCCAAAACCAGGGTGCACTGGCTTTCATAATTTTACAAAAAGTAGGTCATACACATACACTGTACAATGTAGAAAAATGTAAATTTAAGGCAAATAATTTGACATATGTCAGGTGAAAGTGACACACTCTGGCTCCCAGTCGCGCTAGCCGGATTCGTCCCGGATTTATAGCAGCCGGTTGCAAAACCAATCCGGAGTTGGGCCTTCAGAGTTGCTTCCACTCTCGTTCGCGTGCCTATTGTTCGAGATAAACAAATCGAAATAGATGGATTGGACGGTTGATTGATACATGCCAGGTAAAAGCGCCCCAAACTGACTGTGTGTTGCATGCGGTCTTGTTTCGCCAAGTTGCGTCAGCCGGCTGCCATGCCCAGCCGGAGTAGCCGGAATTCCGCCTGTCCCGGCTGGTTAATACAGTCGGAGTAGCCGGACTTTCGCTTGTTTCGGCTTGTTAATACAGCTGGTGTAACCGGAATTCCCGCTGTTCCGGCTGGTTAATACAGTCGACGTAGTTCCAGCTTTTCCGGCTGATTAATGCAGCCGGTTTAACCGGAGTTCCGCCTTTTCCGGCTGGTTAATACAGTCGGAGTAGCCGGATTTCCAGCTGTTCCGGCTGTTCCGGCTACTCCGGCTACTCCGGCTAACTTCACGCACATCAAAATAGTTAGTAAGATCTATGTGCATATACGTTTTGCGGGCTTCTTTATTTTTCTTACTTGTTTCACTGGTAACCGGATCTGAAATAAGATTTGGTGGAAATCATAAAATGATTACATATGCAGCTGTAGACGAAATGAGTAAATTTTAACGCCGTTTTAAAATTTGGTTTTCGAATAACTGATTGATCGATAATTCAAAAAATGATTTATTGCTTGGAGTTGAACGTCACTTTGAACGTTTTTATCAGTTAAATCACTCCACTAAACGGGGTACCTTACCACACATACTAAGTAGCGTATTGCTTGGAGACGAATGACGCTATTCACAATTATATGAACATTTGATTGCCAAATCCGGTGTTCCAACACACGACCCTCAATATCCAATGATTGATAGCCCGCTTCGTTACCGACTGAGCTAGTGTGGGTTAGCAGGTAAAAATCAAGGTTATGTTGTTTTATAATATCATTAATTGTTATGCTGTACTGAGGCACAGACTATTTATTTAACATTTAACCTCTACACGCGATTTTAACAAACGTGTATGTATGCCGCTATGCAAGACTTCAAAGAGCATTTCCGAACAGTTCCCCAAAAATCAGCATGCACATTTGTGTATTTAAATCATGATATGTATCCTTCGCTAGCTATGATTCAATATTTAGTAAAATCATAAAACACGTTTAGAGGTAATATGTAATGATACCACTGGTAGGAATTCAGCTATGTACATGTTTACTCCCTATATTAATGCAATTCGTTACCTTTTGCTGCTTCAAAAATGAACCTATGCAAAAGGGTCTAAGTCCGATTTCGAGCCTCCAATATGTATGTCCAAAACTGGGTTGCCATCTAAAGTAACAAGAAAAAAAATACTTTAACAATAAATTAACTATTTCCCACTGGTGATGCATGTTGACGCATCTGCAGCAAAAACGTTTTGCAAACATTGTGACCATTTGAGAAATCATAATACTGGAACGTTTTCAACTCGATTAATTAATTATATTTTCATTTAAAGATATTCTCGCTATTTTTGCCCTGGGGCTTTAGCCCCTGGTCATAGTAGATGAACCGTTTTTCGGAGTTGGCTGTCTGCCAATTGCTGTTAACAAGCAACGGGTTTTAGGGTTAGACTGCGCGGGAAAAGTAATTCATCGTGGATTCAACAAAACTGCATTTAAAAGGTTAAGATTACTCACAAAAGATCACTATAATGTTGTTGGAACATCAGTGAAAAACTTTAGGCGTGAGTACTCCAATATGAGTTTAACAAATGCTTAGAAATTATTTGAAGTGGAAAGGAAAAGTAGTACGACTATGTTCGAGTTTTTACGGAGATTGTCCAATTCAGTTTAAATGGAGTCATTTTATTATTAACAATAGAATATTGAGAGCATCTTAAATTGTACGATCTAAGGAAAAATGCAACATCTATCAAAATGAAAGAGGTATTGAAATCATGTAGAAAACATTGTTGAAAAAGGGAGAACTGATGTAATATGAGCACTTTCTACCTTTCTCTTGATTGTTTTAAAAAGTCATCTGCTGCAAATGCATTTTAAGTAATTTGCATTAGAGAAAGGGTTAATGCTTCAGAGAGACAAAAACATCAATTTTAAACTATAACTTAAAGGAATATATTAGAGTCATAATCTTCAAAAACATCTTTTATGACTCTTTACTGCACAATACAACAATCTATGTATCTACATTATTTTCTGACAAAGACATTTGAACACGTAAATAACTTTGTCATATCATGTTGCTTAATCCTTTACTTACCCCACTAGATCTATTACGAGGATAATAACATCTTCTTCTTCTATGGACGCTTCCTCTGCAACATTTTGGTAAAACGATATTGTCATTCGTCATAACAGTTGTTCGTTCTAAAATCTGTTTGATGTTGTTAAGTAGGCTGATTGTAACATTTTCCTATCTGTCGCTCAAAAGTCACACGTTTCTCTTTATTCCGTGTTTCAATTGTTTAACATTAATATCTCATTTTAGTATGTCAAATGACCTTTACAATCCTGTCTGAGGAATTCTAAAAATCTTGACAAAAATGTAGCCGATGACTTTAAGATATGATTTCAAAAGCAGTGGCTCCTTAAGATATGTTGATACTGACGATAGCTGATTGTTTCGGTGTAAGATCTCTATCTTGCAAACACTCGTTCTGTTTTGCCATGTTTTACACCTTTTCCATATACAACAATTCTGAAGCAGACGACTTTGAAACCATCCATCTATGTAAAACTATGAGATATCATTTTAAATAAATGTGCATGTTTTAATAAAGTTGAAATCATTGTGAAAAAAGTAGAAATTGTTCAAAATGAGCAATGTTTCTTCATTTCCCAGATTGTTTTCTTAAGTTGTCTTCTGCAGATGCGTTTATACGTGAGAATGCGTAAACCATTTCCCACCTGTTGGTACATTTTGACACATCTGCAGCAGATGACTTTTTAATAATTAAACTGTTATGTATTGAGATATTTCACATTTTGTCCAAGATATTTTCAAGCTGTCTGTATAAAGTCAAAGATAAACAGTGAAAAGGATCGCTAGATAATTTCATTGTTTTAAACATTGAGTTTCTCAATAATCCTATTAAAAGTATGTTATAAACACATCGCTTTACCCTTTCTCACAAACAGGGTCTTTCGGAAGCCTCTGCAAAAGAGGAATTTCGTAAATATTGTAGCAAAAAGGAGAAGTTCTCCATTTAACGGAATGATTTCAACTCTATTTGACAATTACACTCATATTAACAGACGTTTTGCCCAGATATTTTCCAAGTCGTCTGCTGTAGATTTGTTGTTTGTGGGAAAGGGTAAATGCTTTATGATTAAAGCTTCTATCTTATTCAAATTTCAATTTGCAAGAGATGTCAATTATTCTGATATTTCTATTATTTTGAAATTTTACTTTCTTGTTAAACAAACTTGGTAAATTATGTTGCAAAATGCAGGTTTACAACTGCATCAAGACAGATCTGAAATTATTTTTAAATGGTTATTGCAAATTATAAAATTGAATAGTCATTGATAAAATGCAACCAAGTAATTTGTTCCTATTATTCTCAATTATCATGTTAAAGGACTACTATGATTAATTCTTAACAGCATTTAGTGGATACTTGTTTTGGGAGGTTGCGGGTTCGATCATACTAAAGACATATAATTGGAAGTAATGAATTTCCCTCCTTGGTGCTCAATGTTGTGGCGTTCGCATAAAGACTGACTCTCTGGTGTCAATATAAATGGACCAGAAATACTGTTAACTTACACAGGCAATGCTGTGATATAACTTTAACATTGAAAGCAGGGTAAAACACCATGCAAACAAAAAGACATATATAATGGATACAATATGCATGAGTGTGATAGTGAAAGTTGACATTGTTTTCTTGTAATATTTACCTGCAGTGTATCTAGTTGATATAAACCGTATAGTCATATTTTATGTTGATTATTTATTCTGCTTTCAAACAAAGAAAGAAATGCTAACATTAAGTGTCAATGAAGTCTTCTATGAAGTCATTATTTTGATGGTCTGACGTCAGTGTTCAAAATGAGCAATTGTTGTTGTCCGTGTTCGTGTGTTAAACAGATTTCTGAAAACGACATCTTCTAACAAACTGGGCCAATTGTCTATGTAAGAATTGATACAAAAGTTCAATTATGTTACCATGTCACGGAGACGGTATATGATCAGATATATCAGATTGCAATCATGCGCAATTATATATTTATTTCAACCTAAGTTGATTTTCATGTATGGCAATGACCCTCTTATCAAAATTGCGCAAACGCGGGAAGACCTGTATGCGAAGGCACAGAAAATGTGGAATAGATTTTGCCGGTACTTTGTCATTTTCTGCAATGTTTTCTAAACATGACTAATGCAAAGACATGACAAGACGAAGTTTGATGCTATGCAGGTGAGGGTGCCACATTCTGGCTCCAAGTCGCTCCAAGTCGCACAAGCCGGATTCGACCAAGATTTATGGCAGCTGGCTGAAATTTTCAGATGAAGTTGGCATTTTGGCCAAGTCTACAGCCCAACTCCGGCTGTATATTGCTCGAATTAGAGAGTTAACTTGCATCGTGGCATACGTCAGGCGAAAGTGACACACTCTGGCTCCCAGTCTCACTAGCCGGATTCCAACCGGATTTATGGCAGCCGGCTGCAAAACCCAGCCGGAGATGGGCCTTCAGAGTGGCTTCTATCCTCGTTTTGGCGTGCCTATTGTTCGAGATTGTATTGGATGGATTGGACGATTGATTGATGCATGCCCAGTGAAAGCGCCTCAAACTGACCTCGTGTTGCATGAGGTTCTGTTTCACCAAGTTGCGTCGGCCGGCTGCCACGCCGCGCTGGAGTTGGGATTTTCCGACAAAGTCCCGACTTTGCACCCGTCCTGTTCGAATTAGAGAGATTAACTAGCATTGTGACATGTACCAGGTGAGGGTGCGACACTCTGGCTCCAAGTCGCACTAGCCGGATTTATGGCAGCTCAACTCCTGCTGTATATTGTTCGAATTAGAGAGTTTAACTGACATCGTGACATATGTCAACGCTCCCTGACGCACCAGTCGGCCACGGCAGATTCCTATAAACATATAAGGCAAGACTGCCTGTTATTATCTGGACGCATTGAAGACGTCTTTTATACAGACGTGAAACCATCGTGGATTAAGGAGAACTTGTTCATCTAGAGCAATATCTCGTGTTTTCCCCTATACAGGTTTAATAATACCGCCTCCTGTACGCACGTCAATTGTCGACTATAAGGGTAAGGGTTAATCCGTTCCCACAGACAGAAGCTCTCTAACGTCTCTGCAGCAGAAGATTTTTGAAAACAGTGAGGCAATAGGAGAAATTGCAATAGATGAGCAATATCTCCCGTTGCCACATTGTTTTAAACTCTATTCAACAATTATAATATTAAATGTACAGAGTGTCAATATTTTTGCCTATATGTTTGCATAGTCGTCTGCTGCAGATGTGTTGTGTGAGGGAAAGGGTCAAATAACATCAGTCTGTCAAGGATACATCATATAAACCAGTCTATATGTAATTTCTTCTATCTTATATTGCTCTGGCTTTCTTAAATGCAGACGTTGTTCAGGCATAAACAGCAGACGACTTTTGAAACATGTTGGAACAAAAAGGAATTAAACATAATCATGTCCAGGAAACGGATCCGAGAGTGACGCATACCAGCATTCTAAGAAAGTGACCAGAACATTATCACGGCTTTAACCCTTTTCCAAATACAAACGCTTTCTGACGTTTTCATTTCCAGACATTTTTTACACCCGTTTGCTGTAGACGAGTCAGTTGTGGACAGTATAATGGAAAGAGACAAACAGCACCTGCCTTCCAAGGACATAAACACATCCTGTAACCCAATATCTATGTTATTTCATCTATGTAATACGGCCGACTTTGCACGGAGTTAAACACACATGAGCCGTGTCTAGCGATTTTGGCTCTTAGTGCAAAGGCTCAACACTGACTTAACTTTTGGCCAAAATGTTTTATAGACATACAACCTCTCCCGCATACAACACATCTTTAGCTGAAGACTTTGAAAACATGTAATGAACAAATTGGAAAGTATCTTTCTATAAACGTTGAGTTTAAGAATACAGTTGAAATCGTTGTGGCAAATAGTAATTTCTCCTTTTGAAAAAAAGTTTACAGAGGCTTCAAATTATGCCAAGATTTAATTAATGTAACTTTTGATAAAACAAACTAGAAGCCTAGACCCACTAGCTGTACGCCAATTTGACCTAAAGAAATTCTACCTCGGAATGTCATTAAGGCCCTAAGAAGCCTGACGCGGTTCTTGATAAAGTAAAAATAGACTGCGTGTGCCTAGTCACAAGAAAATATGTTATAAATTATAATTATGACTGTGACTTTCGGTAAATTCGGTAATCAGGATCCACCATAGAAACGTCTTATAAAGTTAGCGTAAAGTTCGTCTATTGTCTGCTTCGAACGTAAATTGTCTGATCGAACTGTGCGTCTACACATACTGATCTTAACCTTTGTTGAGGATTGATGTGGATTCGTCAGGAGGCCCCGTCGGAGTATTTCTACAGTGGTTTGCATTATATGCACCTTAAAATAATTGTGCGTATTAAACCTTTATCGTTAGGATCCACCATAGATACGTCTTATAAAGTTAGCGTAAAGTTCGTCGATTGTCTGCTTCGAACGTAAATTGTCTGATCGAACTGTGCGTCTACACATACTGATCTTAACCTTTGTTGAGGATTGATGTGGATTCGTCAGGAGGCCCCGTCGGAGTATGTTTACAGTGGTTCGCATTATATGCACCTTAAAATAATTTTGCGTATTAAACCTTTATCGTTATTCGTATTAACTGTAGTTGTTTTCACAGAAAGCGTCGCATCTGAAACATGAGAATGACACTGACATATGAACGGTTTGAACATTTTTACTTCGCGAGTCTTAATTTTTCCAGGCACCGTGCAGCAGACAGGCTTTTGGCACCATTATGTCACTAGCCGGCAGCTACCCAAACGACCTTCCAGAACGGACCCCACTGTCACTACTTGCTTTCGAACCTTCGACCTGCCACTTCCGAATCGAATATCTTAACCAGTAGGCTATCGAATCGGAAGAAGGGAAAGGGTTAAGTGAAAATATTTTAGAACTAGAGGTTACGAGATGGTAGATCTTACAACATATGTTTAGCCAACCGATTTCCGACCGTCCTTGACATTCTTCATTTGGTGTAAACACTATGATATTATATTCATATTTGTACAAAGCACCGACATATCGTAAATGAAATATTTCAAGAATTGAGTTATTCAGTTTGCTTTCCGCGTTTAAGCACATTGAACGAAATGTATACGTTAGCATTCCTGTACAGTATAGATCCAGATTAAATTGAGTAGTCAGCTTGAATTCGCACAGTTTCAAAAGAGCCTTTAATGTCTATTATACATATTATTTAGTCATAGGTGAATAATTTGACAAATGGTATAAATGATGATGTGACCAAAACACAAACGTGTATGCAGCAGACGACGGAACTACATGGGCTACAGTTCTAGCAGCTTTTACTGCAATTCAGTAATATATTTCGAGACAAAGGTATAATCGATACATGCAATAGCACCGATGATTTAAAATGGCATTGTGAAAATTATTCTGAAAGCTTTCCCTCAAACATTTTCCATTACGAAATGTGACACCCTATGCACAATCGCAAACACACACACACTCACACGCACGCACCGCACGCACGCACACACACACACACACATACTGGTATACCCAACACACTGAGGTAAATAATTCCACACAAACACACCGAGGTCAATGCTCATTCAACATGTTTCAAATATAAGACAAATGTAATGGCATAAAGAATTGGTCCTGAATGTCATTTATCACAAGCAAATTGGGGTAGTATAATTTTTTGGAAACCAGTACTAGGTAAACACACCGAGGTAACACCCTCAGTATTGGACACTCTCAACCTCGGTATGGGACACACAGCAACATCGGTATGGGACTCACAGCAACATCGGTATGAGACACACAGCAACATCGGTATGGACACACAGTAAACACATTGTTGACAAACGGAGAATTTAATAGAAGACAAAGACATCAGCTTTGTGTATCTCATGTGTTAAATAAGTTTTCTAGATAAATTACTTAACCCGTTTGTTGCCCAGAGCTCTAGAAACGAGAAGTAAACTTGTCATTATCCTTCAATATCACAACTGAGTCCTATGTTGTGGTTACTCACAGAGACAGTTCAAGAATATTTAACTGTTATTTCGAGTCTGGTAAAATTTCACTTTATAATGCAAAAAGCAACTCGGTTAAACTTGAAATAGTTCGTATCACATAAACATTATATTGGGATTTGTTACAAGTGTTAAGCAGGTCGTTAATGGTTATAGGTGGCAATAGCCTTTACAACTGTGGAAAACGATTGACATCTTTATTTGCTCATTCGAAACGTCTTAATAAACAATAGCTTTATACCTTTGGCAATAATTGTATTTCATTCGTGTATGCAAAGAAGAGAAGCTGTTCAAACTCATTAACATATTTTACATCAACAATTACTACACATCCATGTGTTTCCATGATAAAAATCACAATAAAAGTACATACCTCATGAAGTGGGGACCCTGCCACTTGCTGTGTGCATTTTCTGATATACTGCGCATGCGCACGCCTCAGTTTAAGTAGAATATCGGTACGAGGTGTGTGGGTCACACACAGCACCCGTACACGCCCAAAATCGACACACCGAGGTATCGTTCATTTTTTAAGATATAAACATAAACGAGCATTCTGCGTTACTTTAGAGGTAAACACACCGAGGTAATGGAAAAAATACCTCTTTAGTTTTTGGTACCCTCGGTCAATGGTTGTGTACTTCTATGACCTACCTCGGTGAGTAGGGTATACCAACGCACACACACACACACACACACACACACACACACACACACACACACACACACACACACAAACACACACAGATGTGTTCATACATGAAACCCACTACATGTGCAATAACACCTGAAAATGACTACAGGGCTTTCAGGAGGTTATAGAGGAAAAATAAACTCATTTTAAGTTCAATTGAAATACAGAAACGTATCTAGGGGTCCACAACGTATGAATCCTTATTTTGAAATTGCACCTGCAAATCATTACAGTGTCACGTGATCAACATGACGCACAACGGAAATCGGCTACATGCAACCCACTACCAGTTCTAAACACACATGCTATCCATTACCGGTTCGAAACACACGTGCATTCACTACCGCTGTTCGAAACACACACGCATTCCACTACTAAAAGGCGAGTCGTTATACAATTGTGGCGAATCGTTAGTAATTCGACTAAAAAATAAATTGCTCACAAAGTAGAGTAAAATGGGCGAGCCTGTTAAAATCGACCTCATAATCGAGTGTTTAAAATTCTTGGATTCTTGGATTTTTTTGTAGTGATAGTGACGAGAAAAACATGTCTGTTTGAAGGTTAAACACACTCACACACAACATTAGAGACAGTTAGGAGAGAGAGAGAGAGAGAGAGAGAGAGAGTGACAGACAGAGA